>NQII01010275.1:0-40220 GCA_002778355.1 Clitarchus hookeri | reverse complement strand
ACCAATTTCTAGTAATGCCAGATCAATTGGAAGTACACCTGTCCTTATGGCCTGAGTTATCCTGTAACCATAAGCTTGATCTGTAGAGAGATATTTGACAACAGTGTCACTCAATGGAACCAAAGGCTCTGGAAAGGATATTCTGACAAATTGCTGGAACTGAGGTTGGTTAACGCTATTACGTTCTATACGATGATGGCAAAGAAAGCATTTCTACCAACCACATGCCGCGTACGTGTACGGACACAGCTACTTTTCATGTTTAATATTCGTTACAGTTGTTTGGTACTGTAGCCTTCCGGTAGCAAAAAAATATATATGTTTTTCTTTGGGAAGAACTAAATACCTTAGTGAGTACAGCTTGACCCTAGCTACTGCTTTTCGCATAGCACACAACTGTTTTCAACATTGCTGTAGTTTACCACCATTGGCACTCACACTGACAAGACATCGAAATTAATTACAAAAATGGTCTGAAATCATAGGGCACTGCATACTAAATAAAAAATTATAAACTTCCACATGTAAACACGTCAAACTGAAACTAAAAATACTATTTGCTTATTGAGAACGTATTGTTATGATATAGTCACTTTATCAAAATTTTAATAATATTCCTTACTGCCACATGTTTGGTTTTTGGAACGGGATGTTGTAACCACATTCAATTTGTAGGTACAAAAGTACTTCCCTATTATTGTCTGTCTAGAGAATAAATATAGTCCGTTAGTTTCTCCCTGGCATTTTCTCCCGGCCATGTTTATGCTTTGTTTGCATATGGTTGAAAAATACATAGTGAGTAGCCCACAAGTAAAATTTACACAGGGATTAAGTTTGATGTAACCACGAATATACAGTAATATAATTGGCTTGACCTTAGGAAGGAACTGGTGGACCGGTCAATTTTAGGGCGTGACAGCTCACGTGGAAATTGAGGTAAAAATAGTCACGGCATAGTGGTTGTTCGGGTGGTCTCCAGTTAGCTCTAAAATCCATTTACGTCGCTGCTGCACTTCCACTTCATCTCCACATAGAGCCTGGGGCCGCAGTGACTGAGCGGTTAGACTGCTTGCCTACCGCCAATCGTGCCGGACGATGCCACTGGCCAGTGTGTTTTCTCGGGAGTCTCCCATTTCCCCCGGCCTTGCAGCCCCGCGCTTCTCCACTCACCTCACCTCATTTCAACCTCATCGCCTCTCAATACTTCGATGTTAAGACCCACGCAAATCTCTTCACTCACTCACTCACTCCACATACAGTCTTCAGGCTCACAGGGAATGGCATATTTTTTCCTTTCATAGACGATGACTGCCTCCGCTTGACTCAATACACATCTCACCACACCGAGCGAGGTAGCACAGTAGTAAACCACAACACACATTCGGGAGGATCATGGTTCGATTCTCCGTCCGGCCATCCTGATTTCGTTTTTCCACGTTTTACCGAAACCACTACAGGTGAATGCTGGGGAAATTACTTAATAACTGCCTTGGCAGATTACTTCGCCATTTCAGAATGTCTAGTGTTCCAGTACTAAAGCCTTGTCCTTTACAAGAACTCAGGGACACACAAAAAAACAATTCTTATACATTTCGACCCTGCCTCACAGGCTCCAAACACAATTGATATAAGCACAACACTAACGCAATATACACTGGAGAGCCAAAAAAAACCGGTATAGGCGTGCGCAGGCAAATAACAGAGGTATAGAACCAATCAGAATAACGCGATGCGGTCGGCAGCTAGATCGGTTACTGCTGCTGCAATGGCAGGTTATCATGATTTAAGTGAGTTTGAACGTGGTGTTAAGGTTGGCGCACGAGAGATGGGACATAGCATCTCCGAGATAGCGATAAAACTTGGCTTTTCGCGTACGACCATTTCACGAGTGTACCACGAATATCGGGAATGTAAAACATCACATCTTCGACGTCGCTGCGGCCGGAAAAAGATCGTGAACGAACGGGACGAACGACGACTGACGAAAATGATTAAACGTGACAGACATGCAACCCTTTCTCAAATTGGCGCAGATTTCAATGTTGGGGCATCAACAGATGCCAGCGTACGAATTATTCAACGGACCATAATTGATATTGGCTTTTGGAGCCGAAGACCCACTCGTGTACCGTTGTTGACTGCACGACGCAATGCTTTACGCCTCGCTTGGGCCCGCAAACACCGCCATTGAACTGTTGATGAATGTAAACACGTTGCCTGGTCTGACGAGTCTCGTTTCGAATTGTATCGGGCGGATGGGCGTGTACGGGTATGGATACATCCTTATTAATCCATGGACCTTACATGTCAACAGGGGACTGTTCAAGCTGGTGGAGGCTCTGCCATGGAATGGGGCGTGTGCAGTAGGCGTGAAATGGGACCCCTGATATGTCTAGATACGACTCTAAAAGGTGACAGATACGTAAGAATCATGTCCGATCACCTANGTGACAGATATGTAAGCATCCTGTCCGATCACCTACACCCATTCATTTCCATTGTGCATTCCGACGGACGTGGACAATTCCAGCAGGACAATGCGACACCCCACACGTTGAGAGTTGCTACCGGGTTGCTCCAGGAACACTCTTCTGACTTTAGACACTTCCATTTGCCACTTAAATAACCAGACATGAACATTATTGAGAATTTCTGGGATGCCTTGCAACGTGCTGTTCAGAACAGATCTCCACCGCCTCGCAATCCTATGGATTTGTGGACTGCCCTGCAGGATTCATGGTGTGAATTGCCTCCTACAAACCTTCAGACATTAGTCGAGTCCAGTCAACGTCGTCTTGCGGCACTTCTGTGTGCTCGCGGGGACCCTACACGTATTTAGGTAGGTGTGCCATTTTTTTGTGTCTTCAGTGCATATGGATTAAAGTTCGAGAAGCCACAATCGCACATTGCGATAAGTACATACATAAGCACATCGATAGTAACAAGATAAAATCCCTTTTTGTTTAATATTCTCTTGTTGCTATCGCTGTGTCATTGTTCTGACACTTAAAGCCCCTGAAGATTCTACTGCACTTTCAAATAAGTAATTTAGTTTTGAAACAAGAAAGGGTGTGTATTGATTAGTTTTCGTACGAAATTATTTTCGCTTTTGTATTGATTTTACCACGTTATTTCCATACAAAATAAAAATTTTCAAGTTTCTGAAATTTATTTACAGATTTTCCATTCTCATAGATTATCAGAATTAATTCATTCCCCACTAAAATAAGCCATCATTACAACATCGGGTGCTAAATATAGCATCATAAGCAAACGATTGTTATAAAGTTTGTATAAATTTTAGCAAATTATTGTGCTTGTTTTGTGTATGTGCTTATTCTTAGAACTCCGAATGTGCTAGTTATATGTGTATTGTAGCCTAGGACTAAAAGGAAATTCTTATAGGTGAAACTGCTGAGCAGCACAGTGAGTCACCAAGTTTGCTTCGCGAACAGTGGTTTTACTCATTTTCAAAGAAGTACGCAACGTAGATATTGAAAATTCAAAACCATACACCATAATCCTATTCACACTACAATCGCTTTCTACTTGTATTGAGTGACGTTTGGGGCTGAATTATATCATGTTGCTTCCAGTTAGAATATTTCGTGCTTCAGTCACCGGTAAGTAATGGGACTGTGTGCAATTTTCACGTAAGTTTACGTTATTTTAATACTTGCTGCCAACCTGGTTTACCTATTATCACAAAGCAGAAGAATTGATAAGCAACAATTTCAAAGATTTCTTACTCAGGTGACTGATTTTGGTAATAAAACTTACTTCGCCCTAATATTTTAACAAAACAGTGGATAAAATAAAAAATGACGTAATGCAAAAACCTAAATTGTTAGTTGTGGACATAAACAATCTGCCACGAGGGTAAGAAATTATTCTCAAAATGACCAGATTAACTTAGAATTAATTTACAGAATATTTTTTTTTTTTTACTTTTTACTATGCTTTAGGTCTCACAGCGCTTTTAATTTATAAAAAACAGACGTTAATTTCCGTCCTGATTCCCATCAAGTGAGATAAAACAAAAAGTCTTTCACTTAGCGGTTTTCTTCTGCGAATGAGGTATACACTGCCAGAAACTCGGGAACTTAGCGACACTACTAATGACATCGATATCGAGGGGTTCGTCTCAATAGTCAATAATGTTAGATACGAGGTGCGGCTAGGAAGTGAGAGAGTTACCATTCTATTAACTGGGATAAGCAAATGTAAAATAAGTAAAGCAAATCGTTTTCTGAGTACCAAGTATGGCAATACTTACGGAGTGAATTTTCCCTACCATTTACCTCAGAATATGCTAAAATTATTTCCGGAAAGCCTTAAGAAAATGCATTTTTCAAGTTTGGTTTTCAGAAATGTTATTATACTTTACTTGAACAATATATATTTGACACGGAAGGAAAAGGACTATACTATTAATAAAATACACTGGTAGTTTTTGTAAATTACGCATCTAAACATATAAAGCAATAGTGCAAATGAAGCGTTCATATTAAGCTTATAAAAATAAATAAATAATTATAAATTATTTTTACACACGTATTTAGAGGATGAGAAAATTGGTTTAGTCTCCAATAAAATTTTACCTTAATGCATATGAATATTTTCGATATTTAACAACAAACATATTCGTACACTTAGAGTAAATATAGCGATACAATAATTTGGCATGTGTAAAACTAATGCTGAATTATATCAAGCAAGTACTTTAGATTTCAAGGTTATTATAGATATGGAGTTACACAAACACTTTTGTATGTTTGACAAAACAGCGTGTTGTAAAAATACAATATTTCAGTTGCTGAATCACAAGTAAATGTTTGGTAACTAGTTCCCAAAAAAATTATCTGTAAAATGTACAAAAAAGATTTACTGTGTAGTTAAACAGATGTGTTCAGTCTGGTAGCGAACATGTCACTGCAACCTGTGCAGCGTTCACTCCTCGGTGGCGGCCTGTATGTCACATGTTAAGTTTGTCTGCAGTCTGCATCACATACGTGGCATAATTTAGTGTACTGTACTGATGTAATACAATGCTGTGTCCTGTACTGTAGTGATGTAACAATGAAGTTTTCTGTACTGTAATAATGTAGTGTACTGTACTGCAGTTATGTAACACAATATAGTGTACTGTACTGTAGTGTTGTAACAATAACGAGTGGAACTGAAAAACGTATTGAAAAAGTGTAGTAACACAATGTCGTGTATGATTGTTTGTATCCAAAGTACAGTAAAATAAGAAGGATAAATTAGGCTTAAAGTGAGATCGGTTAGTCGCTAGTAGCGTCTTCATGTTCTATTAATGATTCCTCTTCTAGGTACACTCGGTGCATTTCTGTGCTGTAAACTGCGACGTAGTTTGCTGCCCAAGTGTCTACCGCCACCGATATCGCGTGTGCTGCACTTGATCGCTGCCACCACCGCCACCGCTCTGGTGTGCGCGAACCTTAAATATGCCAACGGTTTCTGTGTCTTTCTACACGTCAGCGCTATGTACGGGTACATCTTGACACTGCTTCCATAAATGTTTCAGGTCCGAGCAGTAAGTTAACTAATGAGCCCACTTTCCTCTACATAGGTGCAAATAATTCTTAATGAAGTTCTTGAAAGCATAGATGGTAGGTAGGTCTTGACGTCTCGTTGACCCCGATATCACTAGAGATGAAACCAGAGACGTAAGTAACAGTAGTGCGACACAGTTACACATACACACTTGCATTGCCCGGGACACGAACCCAGAAAACATCGTATCATAAGCTATCGTGCATTAAACTGCATTGCGGAGGTAGGATTTGGAGCATCAACTTCGGATGTATTCAGTCTAATGTTTTGAATCATAGGGTTTAAAAACCCAGAATATTCACACGACCGTCATTTTGAAAATTAGTGTCTGAGCTATTTCAAACACACAAGTTTACATGCCCTACCGTAGCTCTACTTCTGTGAAGAATTTGGTGGAAATAGGTTTATTGGTCCATGGGATATAGCATTTATTCATTTTGTGCTGTTAAAGAACTGTTTGTTTAATGCATGTAAAAGGTAATATTGGCGTTCGAAGTTTGTTTGATATTTATCAAATGATATTGTAATTAATGTATTTATGTGGCATCATTTTGAAATATTGGTATATTGAAATCATATGTGTTTATTTTTGACCAAAAGTCACGGGAATATACTAAGTGGTTCGTATGGTATGACGTAAAAGAGACATTTTTTTAATTTTACACAATCTTTCAAAATGTCAAACCAATGAGAACGTGATTTACTGCTTCCGTCGATGTGCCAAATTCGGTTGTAATCGTTTAAAAGATATCTGAGATATTACATGAAATCCACAAACATGCTACAATTTTTTCACATAATTATCTAGTGTGGTAGAAAATGATATAAGTCACGCATCCTTACTAAGTTGTGTAACTGTACAAAGTTTGTGAAAATGGGAGAACAGGTTCGAAAGCTTTGGATATACACACACAGTTCTCTCCTTTCAAACACTCACGATCAAATATACATTCAGAGCCATAGAAAAATGTTATAGTACCTTTCTATAATTACTTTGGATAGTAGTAAAAATAATGTGTCCGTGATAATGATAATATTAAAGAAAATAAAAATTTACTAAGAATAATTTTTTTACGTTTATATAAATTTAAAAAAACTAGTAACATAATTGTGTATAACTATGTTGTATCAAATAACAATGCTGGGTTGAGTTTTATATCGCTGCTTCAACGTTTTGGTTTGTTTTATACAGCAGACATTCATGTCAGCGATGTGTGGATGCGGCAGTGGTTAAAATCGAACACAAACGTAACTATGTTGTTTTTATAAAAATGTGGATTTTACCTCAGCATACGGCAGTGTCGTACTGGGAAAATGTAATTTTTCTGAGTTGCCTGTTTGAGGAATGACATCGCAGAAGGCCGAAGAGTACGATACTAGTAGGATTTTCTTTATATTAAGATTTAAATTTCTTTCAGTCCCTCACAAATAAACTTTCGTGCACGTAAAACTCAAATGGAATATTTCTTATTAATAAAACATCCTCAAACAAACCACATAGCATTTTTTATAGTATTTAATGAAGCGGGAATAAAGGAAAATTTTACGAAATTATAATGTGTGTACAGAGAAGGAAGCTGACAAACCTCGATTTTCCGTCATGCAGTTGTTTTAAATATAGGGTCTATGGAAATCTAACTGAAAATTGAAAGAGAGTACATTCGAAATACATATTTTTAATGGAGGCTCCGAATGAAAGAATTTTTTTGAAGCACCCGCTGGTATTGCAAGACACACTGCGAAAGAGTCAAGAACTTGGGGACAAGAGTAGAGAAGATTCTACAGACTGCCACTATCACCAGCAGCCGGCGGCACTGGACCTGGACAAAATAGTTTTCCGATGGACCACACAGTGCAGTATAGTTACTGAAAGGAAGAGAGGTCAAAAGTAAGACCATAAAAACCCCGCGAGAATCGTTACGAAAGGAAATATTCGCCTGTCGCTTTGTTTCGGTTAAATACAGGTCCAGTTGGACCGAACTGTCGGGCACTGGCACTAAAATCATGATATTGAAGTTGAATAACACCTACAGATCTTAAATAACATAAATACATGAACAAAATGTTCAAATTCTAAATTCCTGTACTGTTTAGCCATTAAACTCCGTGGGTGGTAAATATTTCTTTGTTAAAAATTCACTACTAAATAATTTATGGGTAACATTGTATGTTCTGCCTATCTATATGGATGTCGCCACCACATAAACTAGGGTATATAAGTTCATTTTTATTTGTTTTATACTTTCAGTTGAACTAAATTTATTGTTGAATTATTTTTTCCTGAATTAGTAATAAAGGTTAATAAGGACGCAATAGTTAAAACAAGTCTAAATAGTGCAAGTAATGTTTTTTTAATAGAGTATACTGAAATCTACTACATTTTCTCTCTGTCATATACGTTAGAGAGTTTTGCGTATAAAACTTTATTTTACGTATTACCTTATAATATAGCTTTATAATTTATATCTGACTTCATGGTAGCTTTATCACGAATTACTCGTTATAGTCAAAACTTGTTAGAGGGGTACATTTAAATGTTATCTTAATTTTCAGGAATTCTTGGTTTTACGGCTGCTCAATAACCTTGCTTGCAATTTCTCAGATTGTGCACGATACATACCTTTGAGAAAATTAACATTCGTAAACAATTTCTTCTTTTCGGCATCTCCCTTAGACAGGGCCGATATGTAAATATTTCACGGCTGTCTTTGAATATTGTGAAGTATTTTGAGCATACTGAGGATTTTCATTATACTCCTCTCCTACGGCTCTCGTCCGATGGAAGAAAGCCTGGAATATTCGTTTCCCTTTTCAGAGAGAGCACAGTTTATTATTCTCCATTGCATCTTCAAATTAAAAATATGTATTTTTTCTCGATAAATTTTCTTATACTTGCTGTAGTGAGAATATTTCCCCATTAAATCTTTTCTCCCTACATTTACACTAACTTCCTTCCACCGTAGTGTATTTGATAGTTTTTACCTCTCTTCCGGAGGATGCGGGTTCGATTCCTTACTCCGACACTTAAAAATTTTCTAGTAGATTGTGGGTCTGGCCACTTCTATACTGCAGAAGGCGATGATAAACAACCGTATAATCTATCACCGAAACGTTGTTTTACGACTGTCAATACACAATCATAAATTGAACATTTTTAGATACATTTAGATGCCATAGAACGGTAAATTTCAAAATGAAAATTTACGTTATTTCCCCGGTAATCTCAAAACATGTATATCTCACTGTTATAGTTTCATACGTCAAGATTTATTCTTCATTGTTTTGACCTTTCAGCTTCAAGAATACCGGGACGGACTATTTACATCACACACTGAAAGAAAGTTCAACCCGGCATTACGTGGGGTCAAACAGGTCAATTGAAAGCTCAATGAGGACTTTAACAAGCCCGTTTGGCTTTTGGCTACCTCTTCTTCCGTTTGGAGCTCTGCAGTATTTTTATAGCATGACGTATGATATCATATAATTTAAATACCACAACTGGGAAGTGCTATACATTTTGGCAAATGGCCCATATCTGCTATGAAGTTAGTGGCGTTGTAAAGTGACGTTACGATACGGGCGATTAGTGCGAACAGTAAAGGAAAATTGATTCGAATTTACAAATGTTGCATTTACCCGTTTATCTCAACTCATGTACTTTTAATGATACCAAAATTCACTATAAATGTTTTACGGATACTTTATGAAACGGTGTACTACATTGATATCAGAGGTTTTTATTTATACTGAGAAGTGGATATTGCATAAAACTTTTGCTGTGAAGAAAGCCAGCAAAGTGACGCAATTAATTTCATAACACCAATTTTAGATATGGAAGCATTTTAAAAGATTTGGTCATTACTAATTCGTGCATGTATGTTAATATACCCCCTTTTTAAACTAAATCATTAATTCAGATGTGATGCAAAAAAAACTCAATTCAAATTCAAGACGGCTTTTATATGCCTATCCCTATCCCCCTAAGCAGAGTGTCTTATTGTAGGTAATATTTTTAGGCATTTTCTGTAACAAGACATGATTGCTTATATTGATGCAGGGCTACAAGATACTAGTTAACTTTGCATTTTCACGACACAAGTGTCTTAACATCATGTTGGAGATAAAAAAAAAAGAAATATAAATCAAGCTGAGATAATTTTCATTCCATATCTTTTGCCTACGGAATGAAAAATAAATTATACTTATAGTTTAAGTCAAAGTATAGGAATTAAATAAAAAGTTAGTATATATCCAGAACAAAAGTACCTTTACAGCTTGAAAACATACTAACAATTTCATTTAAAAATGTTGACATTTTAAAACTATTTAATAAGAAATTTTGTTTTGCATAAATGTCGTTAGTAGAATTATAATTTTCGTTTTGGTGCAATGACGTCTGGCGTGCAACGTCAGAGCTGTTCATGCTCTGTCATTCTGGTCCCCCGGCTGTCATTTTACTCTCAAAATTTCCCTTTTCCCCCTCAAAATCGATCATTTTAACTCATAATTTCCCTTTTCCCCCTTAAAAAGGCACCGATACTTACAGTTCCAAAAACGAGCCGCAGAAAAGTAGTTTACGATCCATCAGAAGGACTTAGGAGGGTCGCTTCTCGAGGGCATAGCAGTGGTAGCCATAATTGTTTTATAGGCATAGGGTACGCCTAATGGATACATGGGATCAAGGATCGGAGCCGCAGCCGACCGTAAGCCATATTGGTTTTGTCAGCCATATTAGCCGCCAAATTGGATCCATGTGATTTAGATACCGTGAATTACCCAGTCACCTCGAATGACTTCGAACCCAAAAAATTCCAAAAAATGCCCAATTATTTATAAAAAATTATTTGAAAAATAATAAAAATAAAAAATTTTATGTTTGGGCTTAGAGCGGACGAGGGTCTGGAACCGACCAGCCCCCATGTTATGAAATCACCCGAACACCATGTTGGATCCAGGTGACCTTGACCCATGACCGTGACCCTGTAACTGTGACCTTAGATTACCTTAATAACAAAACCTTGAGAAAAAAGTTTAAAAATTGAATAAATTCATTAGCGAGCATGTTACGTTACTGACTACTACCACCATATTGGATCCAGGTGACCTTGATCTTTGACCTTAACCCGGCGAACTTTGACCTTGAACACAAAAATTTGTCAAAATCCCAAAAATTTGCTTAGAATTTATAAAAAATTAAACAAATTATTTTTAGGAATTATTATTTTTTAAATAATTTTCAAAATAATTTTTTGTAACTTACACATTTGGAGGTCTCCCACAGCACCACGTCCAGCAGACGACTGACCCCCCTCCAATCAATCACATTATATTAACATTCCCCTCCCCAACCCAGACATTTTTGTTCATTATTTCGAATTAACTCTACATACCATACTGTTTTTTTCGTTTGTCATTTGTTTCAATTTTCAACACCTTATTATGCTAGTAACTTAGTCGCCGGAGGTGCTGTCGATTTAGCCACCATGTTGGTTATTGGCTTTGATCTTACCCCAATTACATTGAACTTGAAAAATAGAGAAATATCACAGCCCATCCAATTGCCAATTACAAGATGGTCACATCAAGGCACCATACCGACTAACACTACTAATTAACGGCTGGATGCACACGAACCGACTCCACTCAAAACTAACTCTACCCAAGACTGGTTCCTTATGAGACTGACTTAGCCCAAGACTAGCTCCTAACGAGACCAGTTCCTGCAAAACTGGCTAGATCAACCGACAACACCAACCTGCCATACAACCATCACACGATGATGGAAAATCTTGAAAAAAGTCTCCTAAGAAGAGTCTCAGAGCTAACCTCTTCGCAGAAAATATTCGCAGAATCCTCGCAAAACATTTCTACCGGAGCCGTCAATACCAAAGGGTTATACTAGCTTACCAACCCAACTTACCAGATCAACTGACCAAGCCAACCAACTAGTTACGAAACATCCCTCAAAAATATTCCCATCATTTAATTCGTTCGCCATATCGAAATCAGTCATTTTCAAACAACCCGAGTATGGCATTATTACTTTAAATAGAACTATAACCCTCCAACTTCATTCACTCACATACATTTGGTATAAAACAGGCTCTCAAACACCACCGAATTAATAAGTCTTTCAGAGAAGCCGAAGTAATTATATAAGAAATTAAACACACGTTACTATCTACATAAATTTTAGTTAATTTACTTACTATATACATGATATCTTTCTAATTATTTAGAGCATTCTATCTTTACATTTCTCAAATGTTTGCAGGTCATGGGTAGTACCCAACAGTCTCATATGATATAGCTCCGATGCTTCATTTCATCGATGATTGAATATATCTCAACAATGAGAGATCCCTGTGTTTTTGCAGATCAATCAAATATCTAAGTCTTTTAACAAGTTCATTCCGGTCTTCGGGAAGCATGTAACGAGCGCTATTGACGCCTTCTGCCTTCTTCACGCAACTTAAAAGAATCCTCATCCTTCTCATAAGATACTTCATCAGCACTAGTATCATCATCAATGCTGTCTTCATGATCGTCTTCACCTCCTGTTTCATCTTCAACATCAAGTTTACTTTTATTTGTAGTAGTCATGTGGTCATTATCAGTATTTAAAGCCGACAACTGTTTTTTCTGAAGTTCGTCGATTTCACGAAGGATGCCTTGCAGATGTACATTCCGCACATACTGACTCTACCAAACCTCGTAGGTCCCTCATTTCATCATTAGCATTAACTTTCCCATCATAATCGTCTGTGGAATCAGTACCCATCGATGCAGCATGGGGTATTGACGATATCACTTGCTGGCTTTCAAAAGACGAATGCTTGCAGTTCTTGATGTGGTTCTTCAATATATGACCTTGCATAAACTGCATGTACCAATTGTCACAATGATTCATCACGCGAAAAGGACTCTTCGTACAAGCGGTTCTCTCATGTCGCGAGCATAGCAGCATTTGCTGAAGATCTTTCCACATTAGCAACACTGTTTTAAATGTGATTTTCAAGCAGTGGGAGAAGGTAGATCCATATAAGTAAGCTCTACAGTAGACATCGTACAATCATTGGCTTGGATCATCTTCCCGAAAAAAAAAACCTGAGTCTTTTCAACAGTGGCAACATGTGTATCTTCTAGGCCTAGCTATTGCTTTATGTATATACGTGTATTCTTACTACCATATTTTGTCAGTGAGAATTAAGCACTTTTATGCCTCCATTCAACCAGGCATTTCATCTAGTTCCTCAGTTTCTTCCAAACGAGTACTTCGCTTGCTTGACAACATGGACACACTTAAAGCAGACAACTGACGCCTGCCAGACCGTCTCCTCACAAGACTGATACAACAAACACCACACACACCACAATCCGCACAACATGCACCATAATCAGCACCACACGTACCACAGTCAACACCACATGCGCCACAATCAGCACCACAATCAGGCCACTCGGCCTTTTTGGGAGTGCTATAGAAAGCCAGCAATAAAGAGTGAGAGGTTTAACGAACCAGAAGTAATTAGTATTTCGTTAGACAGTTCAAATTCGTCTGTTAATATATCTGAATTATTTGAAGAGCCTGCATCGTCTCTGTTTAATGAGGTTAGACCTTCTGGGATAAATTGNTTGTTAATATATCTGAATTATTTGAAGAGCCTGCATCGTCTCTGTTTAATGAGGTTAGACCTTCTGGGATAAATTGACCTTTGACATCCCTATACGCTGCTGACAGACCAGGTGATTTGTGTCTGAAAGAACCCTCGAATTCTAAGGTGATTCGGATTTCAAGGAGTGGCCATCACAAATGTTATCTAGATTTAATAGCCTTCCCAAAATATGAACAGTATTGAATTCTGTGTAGGTGGCTGAACTGTATTTTAATATATATTGTGTTTATTTTAGTTAGGTTAGTTGATAATTGTTTGTGTAAAAGTGTAATTGTTTGTTTCAATTGTTACTATTGTTTTAATGATGGAGTATAAATAAATAATAATACAATTTGAAAATATATATGTGTTTCCTTGTGATTTGGTAAAAATATATTGTGTCAAATTTTATATGGTGATGAGATTCACCTAAGTCCACCTACACTTTGTAAGCAGACCTAACCTACCCTAACCTAACCTAATAGAGAAGTGGGATGTAGGCATTTGATGGCAAATAAGTTAGACAGTAGGCAAGTTATTAGTGATATTTAAAAGTTAATTAATTTTAATAGCCCTAGGCCACAAAATTAAGACTGTTTTGTACAACCATCGCAGTAAATGTTAACTAGAAAAATGTCCGCAGAACTGAAATCACTGCGAGCATTAATTAAGGGGCTAGGTGGACAGATGGTTAGTGTGAGCGCAAGTCTAAATAGCCTGAAAGGAGATTTAAATAACCAAGTCAGTAGAGTAAATGAAACTGTAAATACAAAAATTAGCAAGAAAGAAAGTGCAAATGAAATTGTCAATACCCAAATTAGTAGTGTGAAAGAGAGTGTGATTTACACTATAAATATAGTAAATGATAACGTAGACAGGAAAATACAAGGCATTAGCAAGTTAGTGAATACGAGAATTGACTACGAGGACGAGAATATTGACGGTGTAGTGAAAGAATGGACAGTGTAAGCGAAAGAATGGAGAGTGTCGAGAATGAATTGAAACAGAATATCAGTGCAATGAAGATAAGGAATCACACGAATCTCTCCATCAACGGAGCTTCAGTATCACCATATCGTCAGCCTAGAAGAGTGAAGAGGCAGTGCAAGTCGTAAACAACGCAGTTACCTCGGAGGATAGGCACCAGTTCTGAAGCATTGGTGTCGCGGAGCCAGGAGTGGGAAAGGGGATTTCAAATAAGCCCGCCACTTACGATGGCCAGACTTCATATCAGAGGAAGCAACACCAGTTTGAAATAGTCCCCATCCCGAATATCTGGTCAGCCGAGCAGCGGGCTTACTACTTCGTGGCTGTACTGAGAGGCCCCGCACTGAGCATACTACAATTTCTGCCAAAGCGAAATCGACTGGAGTAGCCTACACTGGTGTCGGCCTTGGAGCTATGTTTCGGAGACCGGTACCTGCGACATGCCCACCATGCACAGCTGCGAAGCCTCACCCAGCGCACTGCAGGAGCTATGGCAAGACATCGTGCATCTACCTCAACTTAATCTGGATGGGTGCTCCGAAGAGGGCGCGACATCATCGCAGCCAGCTTCTTCATCGAAGCCATCGCCGACACAGATGTACGGCAAACAGTACGCCTGGATGCACCTCATAACATGCAGGACGGCACGGCCCGAGCACTGGAGGGGGAGTCAGCAAGACAGGGGGCCACACCGCGACGTTCGGTACGGGCAGTGACGCTGAAGAAATAATAACGAAGACACTGAAGGAGTTGCAGAAGACTATGAGGGACATTGCTTCAAGGATCTGTGCTACAGAGCATCGCTGCCACCTACCCAAATGGATGGAGTGTTGGTCATATAGACAGTTGGGCACCTGAAAGCCTACTGCCCCCAAAAACCGCAACAGTAGCTTAAATAGCAGTGAGTAAAGAGGTAGCGAGAGGCTGGTGAGAATACAGCACATTCGGAAAACTTGTAAACACCGGTCTTAGGGGACGAAGGTCTGTGACTGCTGGAGGGAAGGCCCCGATGTTCCATTATGTACGGTCGGTGAAACAGGATTGGGAGGCAATATATGTGGAGGGGAGCCTGAATGATGTTCCTTCCCAAATGGTTATCGATACTGGGGCGAACATAACAGTAGTAATACCAGACATACTCACGCCTTTTCCTCAGAGATTGCCTGACGACAGCATGGAACGGTGCTATTTGACTACGGTATCAGGTGAGACCACACCAGNCTTCCCCAGCGATTGCCTGACGACAGCATGGAACGGTGCTATTTGACTACGGTATAAGGTGAGACCACACCACTTATCGGTAAGAGAAAACTGATCTTGAAGATTGATGGCCTTAACATAGACCACGATGTTTACATTGCAGAAATAGAGGATGAATGTCTTTCGGGACTTGATGTACTATGTAGACTGGAGTACTGTATCGATACTCGACTTAGTGTGCTAAAGGTAGGCAGTACAGAGTTGGCGGTGTCAACTTAACATGATTTGTCCTCCGCAATTAGCAGCACAGTAGTATGTGGTCAACCCACTGCGCCGCCCGCTTCTGGTGAAATTGTCTTTCCAGGCAGATATCAAGGAAAGTTTGTCAGACGTTTGGGTCTAATTGAGCCAGCAGAGAGTATTGGCTTCCTGCCAGGTAAAGTCATTGTAGCCAGGACTTTGGTCTTTTATAATTATGACAGTTTTCCAGTTAGACTGATAAATTTGTTCGATAGTGTAATTTGTCTTGAGTAGGGGGCCATGATAGGTGTTTGCAAACAGGTCACACAGGTACTTCCATATGTTAAAGAGGATTCTAGAGTAAGATAAATATAATTTAATTTACCAGAATTACTGGCGATACTGCTAGTAAGAACAAAGGAAAATCTTAACTGCCGAAACGAGAAGGCCGTCTCTGAATTATTGCAGAGAAATAGTGATGCCTTCTCATGTAGACCAAATGACCTTGGAAGGACTAACATTACCTGCCATCACATTGATACAGCAGATGTCAGGTTCATAAAACAGCCACCAAAACGACTGTCACTAGCTTCGCATGAGGCAGTTGAGGGAATTCTGAAAAAAAATTAAGGATCTAGATGTGATATAACACTCAGTTAGTCCATGGTCATCCCCCAAAGTTCTTCTTAAAAAGAAATATGGCTCACTAAGGTTTTGTGTAGACAATCGCCAGTTTAACAATGCAACAAAGAAATAATTTTATCCACTTCCAAGGACAGATGACACATTAAACAGCCTAGTTGATTCACAATGGTTTTCTACTTTGGACATGAAGATTGGGTATTGGCAGTGTGAGGTGGCTCTCAAAGAACCAAGAGAAAACTGCATTTTGTGTCCAAGGGAAAGGAATCTGGTAGTTCAAAGTTATGCCTTTTGGACTATGTAATGTTCTTGCCACCTACGGAGGCATGATGGAAAAATTCCTGCCTTTAGATATCTGTCATGTTCACTTAAATTACATTGAAGGTCATTTAAAGAGCACCTATTATGCTTAGACTCTGTATAATTAAAGTGGCCGCAGCCAACTTGAAACTAGTTCCTAAGAAGTGCCACCTGTTCCAAAAGAAAATAAATTTATTGGGACATGTAGCGACGGCCCATGGAATAGGAACAGGCCCCGAGAATAGGAACAGACCCCGAGACAAAACTGAAATATGGAGTTTTCCGGGATTGTGTTCATATAACCGTCGATTTGTACCTGGGTTCACCACGATCGCAAAGCCACTACATGAGCTGACAGAGGCAAAAGGAAATTTCAACGAACCACTGAGTGAGAAGGTGTTTTTAGTAAACTGATGAAAACTCTTATGTCTCCACCAATCCTGGGTTTCCCGAAGAGTGTTGGCATGTTCATTTTGAACACTGATGCTAGTGATGTAGGCATTAGAGCTGTGTTATATCAGGACCAGTATGGGGTGGAAAGATCACTGGAATACTTCAGTAAGACATTGTATAATCCTGAGATAAAATACTGTGTTTCACACAGGGAGCTTCTGGCCATGGTGAAGGCAATTTCACACTTCCACCCCTACCTTCATGGCAGACATTTTATTCTAAGATCCCACCATGCTTCATTACAATGGCTACTAAATTTCAAGATCCCCGAAGATCAAATCACCTGGTGGATACAGCATCTTCAAGAATATTAATTTGAAATACAGCACAGATCTGGACACCTTCACAGAAATGCAGATACACTTTCTAGAAGGCCATGTGAACCATTCTGTCTTCATTGTGAATGCTAGGAAGACTAGAGTGGCGAATCACTGAAGGTACAGAGGACCAATATTCAAGAATTTCAATCTTGTGATGAGGGTTTTAGGATAGACGAGCTGAATGATCCCACTTTGCAGTAATTACAAAAGTGGAAAGAAGCTTACTGTCGGCCAAAATGGGAAGATATATTTAGCCTAAGCGCAGCATTCAAAACATACTGGGTACAATGGAATTCACTTGTGCTGAAGAATTGAGTACTTTACAGAAACTGGGAAAGTAATGATGGAAAACATACACTAATACAGTTGGTCCTTCCAGAATGAAGGGTTTCCGAAGTCTTAAAATAACTGCATAATGCGGCAGCCAGTGAGCACTTTGGTGTTAATAAAACCTTCGACAAAGTTAGACTGAGATTCTAATGGCTTCATTGTCTGGAGGGCGTCGAGAAGTGGTGCCGATTGTGCGACACCTGCACTGCGAGGAAGGGCTCAAGGACCAGGGGACAATGTCTCCTCCAGAAATTCACTGCTGGAGTCCCATTCGAGAGGATGGAAGTGGATATTCTGGGACCCTTGTCTGTCACAGAGAGAGTTGATCAGTTTCTCTTGATGGCTCAAAATTACTTTACTAAGTGGCCTGAGGTCATTCCCCTCCCAAACCAAGAAGCACATACTGTTTCTGATGCACTCATAGATAATGTATTCTCTATGTTTGGGCACGAATAGCAGCAGCCCCTGATTATGCTAGCAAATAACATAACATACTTGTTGACATTCATGATTTTATTCGTCAGCACCTCAGAATAAATTGTGTCAGGATTAAGATGCTGTGTGATAAGAGAATGTCGCGGGAGGTATTTCAAGGACAACTGGTATGACTGTACAACCCATAGAAGAGAAATGGGTATCACCCGAAGCTGCAAAAAAAGTTGGGAAGGCCCCTACAGGATATGAATAAGATAAAGTACGTGGTCTTACGGATTTTTCGCCAAGGATCTCGAGTGAAACCGAAGGTTGTCCACATCAACCGACTGGCACTCTACGAAGATCTTGACATTGCAGAGTGTGTTTGGGGCGAACAGACTTGAGGAGGGGGCAGTGTTACGCGCTCGCTGCTTCGCAGTTCGCGCGAGCGAGTGGATTTGAAGGACATTAGTTTTATGATAGTGCCAGTGGCAAGTCAATGTACTGTTTTTATTTACAGGCGCGCGCTAATCCAATACCCACTTAGCTATTACCAAAAAGTGAGCCAACACGACAATCCTTGCGGCGGCGCTTACTGCTGACCTTGGTTGTAATGAGTTTCTGTATTTATCTGAAAAAGGTTCTGGTGGTTTGCTGCCCTGGTTTCTCTAAGTTTGTCTCGTGGTGCATTGAACTTTCTAGGTCAAGGCCAGCAGAGTATAAATTGTGTGACGGGCCTCCAGCCCGGGAGTTGCTGAATGGATGAGTGGCATAGTTTCGGCGATAGACGACTAGCGGCGAGGGAAGTGACCAGCGGAAGGGAAATCTGCGACTGCAAATATCAAGTTCTGATGAGTGCGGCTGGCAGACTGGACTATTGGACTGGNCCAGCGGAAGGGAAATCTGCGACTGCAAATATCAAGTTCTGATGAGTGCGGCTGGCAGACTGGACTATTGGACTGGTTGCGTGTGTGAAATGCACTAAAAATGATGTCAACAGACAGACTGAAGGTGTCTTAATGATGAGTATGAGGTAATTTACTATAAATTAAAAGAGGCTCTTTAAAAGGACGTTAATTAANGAGTATGAGGTAATTTACTATAAATTAAAAGAGGCTCTTTAAAAGGACGTTAATTAAAGTTGAAATATACATTTTATATTGTGCTCACTGAGAAATAAATAAGAGTAACAGTGGTGATCGATAATTAAATGCTGTAAATCGTAGCTGTGTAAATAAATTAGAAATCTAATTGAACTCTTTAATTTTATTAAAACCTCCATCCCTTCCGAATTCAGAGACGCCCCTCAAGTTTTATTTAACAGTATACTACGGACATGTAAGGCTAGCTGAAGTATGGTAATTAATGAATGTCTTTATATTAATGGTCATATGTTGATTTGAAACATTTTAATTGAACTTATCAGTACCTATTTTTTTCTTCTGTTCTTTTCTTAAAATCTAAGTATGGGAAGCATCACTTATCACGCTACACATATTTAATTAAATCGAGTTTATTTAAAATTGACGTTGATTTAAATTTCTTGTGTCTATCGTTTCATGTTAATTAAAAGTAATGTTTTATTATGAATATCTGTCCTGTCCTATTTTTCAGTAATTATTGCGGATCAATATCTCTGATACAGAGTCACACATATTTTTAATGTTGTATTTTTTAAATAATAATTTCAAAGTCATTTTTTTTTTTCAATATTTTGCATTATTAAAACCCATTCTCAGAGAAAACTGAGGAATATTTTAATTTTACCATAATCTGATCGCATAATGCTCATACCAACAAAATTTTGGTTGTTTACCTATACTTATCCTGGGGAGGACTGTTATTATCCTTACACCGGTTCTAGTAATAGCCTCCTGTAGAGTCTCCCCATAAACTGTATGCTGCAAACATTTAATGTCATAGAATAAATTTGCGGTTTTTTCCTTCCTTATTTTGCAAGCTTAATAATCGGTATTAATGGTCTTAGTACAAATTGAACCTTATCTACATCTCTCTTTCTTTCAGTCAAGGCATCCATGGGAACATCCCCATTTTGCGTGAGTTCAAATACCATATATTTTTGGTCAATGATTATATTTTTCTGACGTTTAAGATACAGTAAAGTGCTGTCGAACTTTTAATGGATTTGCCCAGCACAGATGTCACAATAAAATATCACATAGGTAATTGTAATTGCAACTACATTTGTTGTAAAATATTGTAATGATGCAATATTCTGAATTTTTCGGGACTCGAGTGTAAAATTCTTTCGTGTTGTGAAGCTTTGGGACAGCTTCGTAATATTTTTATCGTGTTTAAAGCCGTGGTGGCTTGTGTCCCGTGTTTATCAGACAGACGTGTGCATTTGTAGGTTAAGGGGCGGACGTCTGCAGGTTACGTTTTTATCAAGAGTCCTGGTTACAGTTTTCGTTTCGAACTTGGGAGTTTTGAAATGCGTCAGCATAAAGTAGATTAGTTAGTTTCTGTGGATCAGGCGACATCAACAGTTTTAGTTCCTTCGGCGCAGTTTTAATATGTCAACAAGTTTTTGTGGACGGCGAAGTTGGTATATGTTGACGGCGCGGCAGTCGATAACGTCGTGTTGAGCGCGGGACACGTGCAGACAGATGCCGGATGCCGGGCGCTTATCGCAGGAGTAGTGCGTACGGAGCAGTCAGTTATGATAACGTTGTGTTGAGCGCGGGACACGTGCAGTTCGTGATGACGCTGCTGGCAGATGCCGTGGCCAGGCCGTTATCACAGGAGAGGGGGGATAGGCAGTAGGATATAGGCATCTAGCTGTCGCCCTTACAGGGTCTTATTCGTTGAGAGTCTTCTTAGGAGTTACTTCACGTCGCCCGTAAGGGCAGGTCAGCGCAGTCGAGAAGTATCATGCAATGCTAGCCTAGGCCGCGTTCGGGCAGGATTAGAACCCCCACATCGGCCACTAGACTGTATTACTTCATTTCTCAGCCGGTGTGGGAGGTAGCAGCAGATATTCTTTATTCGGGCTAATATTCATGAGACGTTAATACACGGAAACCACTGTGGCGCTGTTTTTTGTACTTTCATATTTATCTGTAAGGTTCGTACTCTGCAATTTGGACTTCTTCTGTGAACTGTGGTGCTGAGTGTTAAATAAATAGTTAAATAAATAAAGTACTTAACAAACTAATTTGGAACTTCTTCATTCTTAATTAATAATGTTCAATTCTATGAGTCTCGTGTTTCTACCCTGAGCAAGCCGTGGCAAGTAAACAGTCGGCAGTAAGTTACAATATGGCGCATCCACTGTGCGGCATTATAAATAAATTCTAGTGTGAAAGTCACCTCAAAAACGCAATATTACAATATGCTGAAATATCCATACCGAACATGCAAAACTGCATTCAAAGTGATGCAGCAAACATGAATGTTGTTCTCAGAAGCCATGTGAATATCCAATTCCTTTTCGTTACGACGGAGAGAAAAGAATATAGTATTCCGAGTTCAAAGTTGATTCATACATATGATTTACCTCTTGCTTACACTACGTTTTATAAATTCTGTAAATTGCAGCCAAGTTCAGATTCTCGTCAATATACATTTTTTTTGGTTGCGTGTTCTGCAGTAGTGTGCGTCAAGAACTGGGAAGGAATTCATGCTCTCACGAACTTGTACCTTAACTGCTCTGCTACATTTATCATGTCGGCAACGGCGATTTGTTTTTACAATACCGTCACTTTTCTTTCTACTGTAGAGAAAATAATTTTGCTGTTTACATCTAACGTGTACATGAAAATTGCCTAGGATACTCTTGTTCTGTCAGTCCACAAAAAAAAGACAATTTTGCGACACCTGTAACTAACAGGACCGGTGTGTGTATATTTTGGCATAACAGGTTCGTACACAGTGAAAGATAATTTTGTTGATCTGCAATATTTCCTGTTTTTCAGAAAGTACAATCAAAATAGTTTCTTGGGCATTGAATGATTTTTTTTCCTGCATTTTACTCCCTACAGTTTTCACCAAATAGAGTTGCAACTTTCCTTGCCTCTATGTGCTTTCCAGTTGCTGTCTCAAATGCTTCACCCATACTTCTTTTTTTCTTAAGAATTTTTCCCCACTTCTCGGGATGACTTTTAGGTTAGTTAATTTTTTTCTGTGTCAGACTGTGTAGACATCGCGCCTTCTTCATTATGATTTCTGGTGTTGGTTAGGTCAGTACAGTCAGGTCAGCCAGTATTCAACACCATCATTGCTACGTTCTCCGCTTCTGACATCAGAATCTTGACACTCTTGAATATTAACAGCAGCTGCTGTGGTCGACTAATATTCTCACTAAAATGAGAAGCAAGACATGGTTCGTAGAGATGTGTCGCAGACATAGGATACCTGAAGCACTAAAATGTCTACATTTGGTCCCATAATTGGTTATGGCGTCTTGCTGTTATCGTAATGACAAATATTTAAAAATTAAGCAGCATAATCTATGCTTGGTTCATGTGGAAACACAACTACCTTCTAAGACGAGCATAAAAACTACTCTATTGAAAACAGTAATGTTAAGCTCAAGACCGTATGGCGGAGGTTGAAATAAACATTAAGTGCACATCAGCAGAATATGTAAACAATACCTACTGTTTAAGCCACCATTTAACGCGGACACAACTATAAATATCGATTTACCATAACAAAATATAATAATTCTAAACAAATACATACTCGTGGAGGAGGTTGGTTCTCAAAGGATTATAACCTACTAGAAATATACGTTTTTAAAAATTATTTACTGTAGACATATACTATACAATACAGATTGACTTGAAAAAGTATTAAAATTTGAATATAGTACTGCCGTTATTGTGTTTATGTGAATGCGTGCACTTGCCAGTCTGTGCCACTGAATGTCATCACCTAACTTTCCCCGCCCCCCAAAAAACATACGAACTATGGATATATTCCTGAATCCATAGTACGATGGTGTAGTCATATTCACAACAGAAATATATACACTATTCTTAGACAAACTGTGTATAGTAAAGATTACAACCATTAATTGCATTTTTATGGAGTGTTTATTTTTCACACCTCATTATTAAAATGATGCCAAAACAATGTCTGAACACTTATAACAAAAAATTAAACATAAGACATTACAGTTGACCCAGGTTATTTTAAGCAATAAGATATATGTAGAATCATAATGGCAGAATACTGTACCATTCTACATGAGACTATTAGATCAATTCACGTTAACAATGTGTTTCCATTTAATACATATATCGGTGGACATAACATACACTTAATATGATTACTATTAGGAATTGAATAAATTTTTTTTGCGCAATAAACTATTACTCCTGCAGCAAAACTCTTAGTTAGCATCTTGTGGCTCGACAAGAATCCCTAATAATGACCACGTTTTTGACCTGAATTGCCTTGATATTGTTAATCTCATAAGACTACACACATGCTATTCAACGATATGCCTGCGACGATTACGTCACAGTTTCAGTACTGAGTGTAGGAAGCAGCATAGAGAGAAATGTAACATAATTAAGATACTTTCTCCTATCAGGAGGCAAATAACGTTTAACATGCAATATAATATTGCTGTAGACAAAACTTACTCCATATATTTTAATTCTACAGAAGATTCCTTTTGAGTTAACATGCTCCTGTGATTGGAATATAAATGCGTACTCTACTGTTCCAAACAGGCCAATCTAATACTCCGGGTAGAATAGTACACCAATGATAATTAAACCCAGGCTAAGCATACAAATTACATTAAAAATATATTTCAATTTGAATTGCATGTAGAAATTAGGAAACAGATGTAATAGCAAACATACCTGTCCATAAATTGAAGTACTTTGGATATTTACAATCATTATAACGGGAATAGTTAAAATTATTTTCCCCACAGTTTGCAATTTTTAACAGTATGGCTGTAACAACAATAAACATAATTCTGTTCTTGATTCACCTGAATCTTCCTTTAAATAACTCATCTTTTTACCTGTAAATTGCGAGCCACTGTAATAATTCTAACAAAATACAGGGACATCAATTAATTGATACTGATTTTACTGCCATCTAGTACCATCTGTATTAAAGGGAAACAACTCTTTTGCAACCTTCAGCGCCGTCTCATGTACAAACTATTTTCACTTTCTAAAGAAGTGGACAAATAGCAGTTAAATCTTCAAAATATGAAAACAAACATTGCAGTTGTTTCCATTTGAAATCGGTAAGTGGATTCTATACTGTAACGTGTGTCATTTAATTGTGCTCTACAGCTGAGAACGAGTACATACATACAAACTGTCGGTATGTTATTGTATATTATATAAGGGAACACGCCAGGAAGGGTTTGAATACGATACTGGAGCTACTGCATATGGCTACAATACAGATCATGTGTAAAGATAGTTTTCGTAATTGTAAGGCACATTATAAAATCGCCACGCAAAATTCCCATGCAAACGCTTAAAAACCTGTAATTTACCATTGTATAGGAGGTAAACCCAAATAGGCATTGTTAGTATTTTCAAGCCTATATTGTTTAATTCTGATAGAAGAGGAGCGGGACGGAGATTTGGGCGGCTCTTCAGGTAAGTAAACTAATTGTTTTGTCATATTTGCGGAATAATTTTACTAATTTCAACAAAATGTGCACACCTACATAATGACAAATATAATTACATAATTAAAAAAGGTTCAGGCAATGATTTAAAAAATGGCGGCTATTTAAATATGTTCATATGTTTGGCATATATATTTAACAGTTTAACAATTTAAATCAAACATTATATGCTGACATTATCTATTACAAACATTGTGCACAGAGCCTCTTTTTAAGCAATTTTGTAAGATAGAACCGTTAAAGAAAGAAAGGTTTTCATGCCATATCTCGGAGACCAATAAATCGATTTCCATGACATGTTTCACTCAAGTAACTTTATGGTAGGCCATATAAACTTTTATGTTTCAGTGGCTCATACAGTTATTTTCAAAATGACGGCTGAGTAAATATTTCAAGTCAGTGAATCCTATCATTCAAAAAATTAGGTTGATTATATCCGAAATTGATGCTCCGAAGCCTACGTCCGTGATGCAGTTAATTGCAAGCTAGCATAATTTTACGAGTTTTTCTGAATTCGAATCCCGGGTAAGTCACTCGTGTATTTTAATTGTCTTTGTACTATTTCACATGAAACTTGTTTAATCTCAAATTATATTACTTTCAATCAGACGTCATTGCCTATCTACCATATAAGTTTTCAAGACATTTTCCAATTTTTTTTGCACCATTCTAGAGGAAAGTAGGCTCATTAGTTATCAGTAACTTGTTGCTATCTTTTTCGTTCTTAGGTATTTGGTATTGATAAGAAAATTTTAATGAAAATCCCTGAGATGAGCACATTTGAATAGTTTCGTATTTGTTAAATGAACTCAATGTGTTTTTCTCTAATTTTTTTTTTTGCGAAACGTAGTTATTTTCGCTATTTTTTGTAATCCAGAACAAGTCAAGATCTCCCTTATTCTAAGTTCATCCTTATGTCTCCAGATTAAAACTTCTCTAAAGTATAATTATTGCTATGAAGGGAAGGAAGTTTAAGGGATGGTGCAGTTAGATTCGAATCGGAATTGATGTAAACATCTAGACTAGATCCCCCGTCCAATGAGAAGTTCATTGCAAAGTTGAGATGTGAGTGCTATTTGTAGATGCGGATGGTAATACTTGTAAGGCTGGCTGTCCATCAGCTCGAAGCAGGGAACTGAAGTGATTTCGGAAGTTGCCCGACAACCACTGGGTCTGTAGACCGTCGAAGAAATGTGCAAAGCGGTACGGTGCGGAGAAAGAAAGCGCAGTCCCGTCTCTCAGGTCGAGGAGGAAACTTCGAAATGTTTGTCGAAGGAAACGGGAACATGCCATTCCAACATGCAGGCGGCAGAGTGATGAAATCGCTCTGATAGCGCCCTCTCATCAGACTCTGGAGAAACGTACTTCCTCCTCACCTGGTTACCTGTCGCAAGTGGACTTCCAAAGAGCCATAACGAATGCTGTAACAGGAAGAAGACAAAAACGGACACTACAAAGTGTGCATCTGGCACAAGAAATAGTTTGCTGGCGTACACAGAAATATCTTTCCGAACATCTAACACCTAGTTAATGCTATTTTACAGAGACGAAGTTAACGATTAAACCCACTAAATTTACCTTAACGTAAACTTCTCGCTACTTAGTTACGGCAGCTTTAGTGCATTTAGGTAATCACTTAAAAAACTCAACAACGTTTTTCAAGCGAGATAATGGGCAAAGTCGTAAAATGAAAAAAGGCGAATAATCTCGACTTTCCCGATTTTCTAATGATATATGTTGACTCAACACTTTGAAAATCAATCTTCTAAGACAAACCTGTACCTATCAACATATTTGCAGTCATGCTGTAAATAAATTATCAAAATTAGATCATAAATTTTTAATTACTAGAAATGTGAGTTTTTTCTTCCATATAAAATTAAGTGTAATATATGGAATAATATAAAATGAACTACAGGTACAAACTCTGTGAGAATATTCCCTATGCAAAGTGCAAAGTGGGATAGAAAACATTATACGAACAATGTCGTACAGTTACTCGTAAGGAAGGTAGCCACTTTTGAAAATAGATATTTCAAATAGTTACACCGGAAAATAATGAAACGTACATTAGATGAAAGAGATATTCTGCGAATAATGTTTTTTTTAATCCAAGACTTGAAACCCACGAACAGATGTGGCGTGCTATCGTCCACTACATTGAGACATTAAGGAGAGGGGGAGGGGGTTATGTTTGTATCCCGAAAATGTGTGTGTAACCCTAGGGGATTTCTTTACAACGTAATATTACACGTACAGTACGTTAATTCACAAATACCGTTACCTTGATGTAACACTCTCAGGCGAACAGTTTGCGAGAAAACAAGACAAAGTTTGTAAGGACAAAGTTTGCGACCAGGTACGCAACCCACGTTGCAAGGCAGGTCGTACTACGTGACGAGAGAGTTTCTTGCGCAGCTACGAATTACCACCACAAGCGCGTATGACAGGGTGGCATTAATTACACTGTTGGTTCGCAACATGGAGAGGCAGGACACGTGATCAGAAATGGCGGGTATGCATCTCGTATATGTGGCCGCGGGTGGTAACGCAAGAGCAGCACAACGTCTGTGTGAACAGATCTTTCCAAACAGACTACATCCAGTTCATCGGATGTTCACGCCTGTGGACAGACGGTTGCGCTAGACCGGAACATTTACCGCTAACAGGTACTACACCGGCGTGATACGCAACGTCCGGACACCCAGGTTTGAGTAAAAAGTTTTGGAACGCATCACCGATTCACCATCAAGTAGCACACGTGGAATCGCTCGCACAATGCACGCTAGCCACCAAAGTGTGTTGAGAGTTGTGCACTAACAATAGCTACAACCATATCATCATGAAAAGATGCAAGTCTTACACACCCAGCTGATTTACAGCCACGTGTCGATTTCGCTCGTTGGTTTCTGCATCACTGCGGAGACGAACCTGGCTTTCCTCGCTACATTCTGTGGACAGACGAGGCTGCTTTCACGCGTGATGACGTTCTCAGCAGTCGAAACAGTCACGTCTGGAATGACGTAAGCCCACATGCAATGGTTGAACACCGCCATCAAGTGACATTTGCTGTTAACGCCTGGGCCGGCATTGTCAGCGACAACTTCACTGGACCGTACTTCTTGCCGCCACGTTTGACTGGCCACATTTATCGAAAGTTTTTTGAGGACATACTGCCCGTTCTGTTGGAGAACGTGGATTTGCACAAACGCTAGCGTATGTAGTACCAGCACGACGGAGAACTTGCACACTTCAGTGGGGAAGCTCGTCACCACCATAGCGCCACATTTGGTGAGAGTTAGATAGACAGAGGTGGACCAGTGAGGTGGCCACCACGCTCCCCTGGCCTGACGCCACCTGATTTCTTTCTGTGGGGTCATCTCAAGACAATGGTATACAAGGTCCCGGACAGTTGAACTTCACGCCCAGATTAGTGATGCCTGTAATATCATTCGCAACACTACACACATCTTTTCCCACGTCAGACAGTCGAGTTTGCGTCGCTGTCGTTTATGTATCGAAACTGGTGATCGTCAATTTGAACAGTTACTGTAAAGCACACACACGGAAGGTGTGCAAGGCACGTTCTCGTGCAGTTACCTTCTACGGTCTTCCCCTTTTACGGNGTGTAAAGCACACACACGGAAGGTGTGCAAGGCACGTTCTCGTGCAGTTACCTTCTACGGTCTTCCCCTTTTACGGTCTACCCGCAGAGCCTGTACTGTACGAACATTCTGTCCTGCCACCATTACCTCCATTCCCACACAGCAGTCAAGCCGTGTTCGTACGGCCTGCTTTGCAACGTGGGTTGCGTACCTGGCAGGCAACCAACAGTAAGGTACCCTTACAGACATTGTAAGTTGTGTCGAACACTGTTCGACTGAGAGCATTACATCATGGTAACGTGTTTCCATACAGTAACGTATGATTATGACGTCTTTACAAAATACCTGAGGGTTACACACACATTGGTAGGATAGTAACATACTACCCCTTAGTGTCTCAATGTAGGTGATGATAGTATGCCACAACTGTTCGCATGTTTCGGGTCTTGGTTAAAGAAAATATTATTCACAGAATACCACTTTCTTCTTGTGTAGGTTTTATTATTTCCTGTATAAGTTTTTGAAATATCGATTTTAAAGGGTTGCTACCTCCCTTTACTGTACGACATTGTTCGTATAATGTTTTTTATCCCATTTTGCATAGGGAATAACCCCACTGTTTTTGTACCTGTAGTTAAGGACCATTCTGTATATATTCTGTGTAGTGACAGTGGTATATATATATATATATATAGTTGGCTGATATAGCAAAGTTTAAATTTTATATGTAGCCTTAGGATAAAAGTAAGCAGGAATAAAAAAAATCTAGTAAAATTAAATACTCAGTGCAGAACAAACAAACTGATATATTGCTAAAGAACGTGTCTAATTTCCCCCATATGCGAATGCGCTACCAATTATTTTTGTTTCTACAATACGCAAGCGGCATACGTTTGTTTGCAAAATTAAAACATAATGTTAGGCAAGTCCTTGTGTTTAATCCTTTTGTACTTCCCGTATACAGGTGATTCAACTTGTTTNATTAAAACATAATGTTAGGCAAGTCCTTGTGTTTAATCCTTTTGTACTTCCCGTATACAGGTGATTCAACTTGTTTTACATTCAAGAAAAATGTCTACTGTTTGCAAGTTTTGCCAGATTTAAGTATTCTGTAATCGTTTGTCTTCAATTATTTAATTATTAACACGTTATATTTTTAATGCATTATACAGAGGCCAATAATTCCCCTAAGTCACTGGACGAACTGTTCAATTTCTCTCAATAGTTTTAATTCCACTAATTTTAATTTCTAAAATATCAGCATTTAAACTTCAATAGCTTTGCCTTATTTGTTATTAATATTTTTTGCTTATGAGTTCCAATAAATTCGACGCGACCAAGAAGGCCGGGCTGCCGCCATTGATCAAAATGTTATGAAAACATCAATATTTTTAAATGCGGTCGCTATGATATTAATAATTTTGTTTTGCAAATTTTTAGAGAAGAACTAAAGTGTTTAAATTTAAGTCACAGCTGAAGTAAAACTTACTAAAAAAAGAAAAAAATAACACATTTGTAAAAAAAAGATTGTTTTGGTTGCCCCGTACTTTAGGACGGGGCATCCACATACCTAGGGTAATCACATATTAAAATTTATACCCTACATTTGCATTTCAGTGTAGGTATTCTTGCCTTTAATTAACACGTAGGAACTACCCAACTGTACGCCACAGGACGTCGGCATTATGAAATTCACGCGTGATAGAATGTTCTCCTGGAGCGAGAGCTGGTTAGAGAAACTTCTCGGAATGCTGGCTGCGGTTCGCTGGTGGAGCGAAGTCGACGTGAGGCACATTAAAGAGGTTCGGAGGACTGCCACACTGCGGCGAAGACGAACACCCTCGGGAGTCTGGCTATATACCTCCTGCAGTGATCACCACCTTACCTAGCTCTGAGAGCTCCGAGACCCAGCCTTAGACATGGACTTGCAAAACATTTTTTTAAAGATTATATTTGGATTTCCGCGCACTCTGAGAAATTATAAGCAAATTTACGACTTTGATGTACATCTACAGTCAGAAAGTGAGAATGGTAAACTTTTTTACATTCATCTATGGAAGCACTCTTACATTCGCTTAGGGAATAGTTGAATTGTAGGGTAGTTCCCAACTTTGCATAGTAGCTATGCGATATATTCCTATAGTTGCAGCATGATAAGTGGTATTACTTCCATACAATTTATAGATTATAGAAGTTAACTAGAAATTTCTCGACAGTGTGGTACTTGGATACTAATATAATTATATTACTACTTTAGATACTAGTGTAATTCTAATAGTACTGTAGATAACAGAAGTTTTCGTTTATTATTAATTTAATCTGGGATCTAAGTCCTTGTTTATATGCCAAAATCCGGTAAAAAGCACCGGTTTAGGTTTAAGTCAGACTTGAGCGGAGGTTGCGTTGGTAATGGACTCCAAACTACATGTTGTCTGAGATTGTGCTACGTTGCTGGAAGATCTCAAACTCTCACCTGTAGTTATTAGGACCCTTCGTTATCGGAATGTGATGTCTTTAGCGGTATCGGCCACCAATTACCTAAATTGTCAATTCAGGAACGTTTCACACGTAGGTACGTATATATTTTACGCAGAACTATAACTAAATATCTATCACACTGCATTCGGAACTCGCGGAAATATTCGGCAAGAAATTTTTATAATTGTTTTCCCATAAAAGTCTGAATATAATGCTTAGTAATTAGGAAGTATTCTATAAATTCACAGATAAATTTTCGTTTAACAGAATATTCCTCTGGAAAGGTACAATCAAAATGAGACAATGGTTTCAAGTCAGGAATTGTTTTCCTCTTTAAATGAAGGAGTTAATTCAGTAAAGCTGTATGTCTTTCTATTATATAAATTCTAATTAGTTGCGCTTCATCTTTTGTTCCGTCAAAGATAAAGATCTTGGTATAAACTACTAGAGAGGAAATCTATGTCTGGGATAAACCGGGAAGCAAACTAGATTGCCATTTTGTGAACTTGCACAATGCCATAAAAAATGGTGATAGTAATACAATACAGAAACTTAACTTAAACTACTGGCTTTGGCCCTAGGAGGTTTACTACTTTCATTCATGATTACGATTTAGCCCATAGAATTGTGGTCCCATGCTCTAACTGGTTATAGTACATTCGCGTTAATATTAACAATTCTGAATCGAATTCTGAAACACGCCCTATCCGTAATCTCATTGATCCTAATATTCAATGCTCACACTGCCATACATATTTTCAGTACAGCTGAAAGCAAAATATTAAACAAAGGTATTATTGTGATTGTCTTCAAAACATCAGAAGTGAAAAAAGTGCAATACTATTTAAAAAAACCTTACACATTGACAGGTAATCAGATCAAATTGTTGGCATGGCATGACAATAGATATAAAAAATCTGTATTAGAATTTGGGTTGGAGATTCGTATGGCATCTAACAGCGCGGTTGTTGATGCACCAGTGTGGATATAACTAGGGGAAGTGGGGGCACAACTTTAAAATGCAAGGATGGGGGAAGCGGGAGCACCCCGTGAGAAATTACCTGCCTCTTTCTGGAAATACGGGGTGCACCCCGCCGGGAATAGAACCTGGTTAACCATAGTAGGAGGGAAGTGATTGCACTAGTACACCAACATGGCTATTACTCAGAGAAAGAGCAAGAACTAGTGTGATATATGACATTCGCTGTTATTAAATCACTTTTTAAAACAACCTTTAAAAAAATAATTGCTTCCAACTGCATATATTTTAACGTAAGCACAAACTGAAATACGCTTAAGTTGCAGCAAATTACGAAAATAAGTAGTTACTTATCTTAGCGTCGTATTAGCAGTGCGGTGTTTAAATATGTTTACATATGTAGACCCGGAATTTACCTCACTAAGTTCGCTATATATATATATACATAAGTAAAAGGCTTGTCTACTAGTTACATATTTTCGTTCACAACAATCATCAGAAATTCTCTCTTGATCGGGTGCATGAATAAAAGTGACTGTGTCCACGAAAATTTTAATTTTGCACTTTTTGGGAGGATCTAAAACTGGCGGAGATGTAGGTTGTATGTAAGCAGAGCTTTCAGATGTAAAAAACCTATAGTAAAATATTTTTTATAGTTCACGGTGTTACGTAATAAAGATAGGGATATGTCTGTCATTCATTAAGTCCATAACGATGTTAATATTTACACTTTGCGAAGAGATACAGAAAGAGCATGAAAAAACTCCGCCTGATTCCACAAGTACTTGGTTAACGGTGAACCGACTTCAGAAACATGGTCGTACGGAGTAATTATGATTCTGAAAGCGCGTGTTAAGCAACGGGATATTCGTGGGCCCCACCTTTCAACCTGCTACTCAGTCTTGCTATCTCGTGAACTGCCAGTCTTAGTCGCAGCTTTCAAGCTAAGTCAATTAGTAAAGCGGTCCCTTTCCCTGCTCTTCACGCCATTTACAGCGTCTTCTGTGGCCTGAAAGCCAAGTCGTCACGCGCACGTGGCGAGAGGAGGCGTAGCACGTGATGTCTGGAGCCCAGTCCTCGGCATTACATAAATATAATGCATGAGCATAGAGCACGTGAGTGGTTCGTGTACACGCAAGTGGTTCCGTCACTTTGAGCCTTTCAGCTCGCCACCCGCTACATCGTAGTCGTTGGATCGCCAAACATCTCTCAGTAGGATTTGTGGTATTTGATAATTGTTTTAAAATGATGCATATAGTAGATTAATTTAAATGTCAAATGCAATAGAAAATAACTTGGGCCACATTTGTTGTAGTGTTATGTGCGTCGCTACTGTTTATATGTTTTGTAGGTTGGAGATGGAGCAGCCGTGTAATGTATGGGTGTAGGAAACAGGAAAGCGCCAAGAAAACACGCCAGCCAGCGTCCGCCACGTTTCCCTTACCTGAAAGTTTAGGTGACCAGGCTGGTGATCACACCCGGTCCGCCGTGGCTGGGGACGAGTAGTAGTTTGGTTAATACACCGCCGCGGTCCCTAAATCAACACTATAGTCTACTCACGATTACTTCCAACTTTCCTGAAGCCCTAAGTTAAACTTCCGGCATATTATTCCGCCTCTTGCAAACAATACTTAACCGAGTCTAGGAATTCACACCAAAGGGACGGTGCACGGTACTCGTGCGCACTCACTGTAATAAGATTTTGCATTAGAATTATTTCTTTCTTAGCATTATGAAACACCAATTTTCTCCCTATTTTTATTCATATTAATTATAAATTAAATACAATTTATAGATAATTATAAGCAGAAGTAAAACTTAATAAAAAAAAGGGCATTTTTATATTAACACATTTATTAAACGCTTGTGATACATAGCATATTTAGGAAATAACCAAATACCTCATACTTGTAGAGATTTTTCAAAAGTTTGATTTAAAAAGTGTGAAGAAACCGTGGAATACGAAATGAATGTACCAGAAGCTTCTTTGTGGTAATATGGTGACACTAAAGACGTGGAAACATATTTTACTTGGGTACAATTTCGAGATATTTTATACTAAATATTTAATATGAATTCTCACAGTGTCTTTAATTTTATTTTCGATGGTTAATATCACACTTTTTTTACTATTATTCGGCCGGTATTTGAAACCACGCCTACAAAATATAAAGCACACTATAAATTTATATACATATATTTTATTTACTTTATACATTTTAAATTACTTGTTTCGTTGAAGGTATTTCGCATTAGAGGCCTGGAATCACGAATATGTTAACCATGCCACATACCACACGTGTACATGTGGGCAAAATATTTTCACGTCTTTACGTTGGCAGTGCCACTTTATGCTATTTTATGGTGTAATAAAAGCTACATTTAAAGGATCACACTTAAATTAGGGCATTCGAAAGCTCTACTTTGTTTCTAAATTTTCTCCTGTTGTCTATCGCAACCACCATTTCTAAAAATTAGGGTCGTTGTGGATCTTCTTTCCAAGTGAACATCACTCAGAAATATTGGAAACCTCATTAATACGTCGTTATTCGCTGGCAAAACACAAGTGTGGAATTAAAATGTAATTTTTTTCTTCACTCTGCACAATACCAAGAATAAAATATGAGTACCTGTCGCAGAAGATTTTCTGAGGAAAAAATGCTGCGAGGTCTCCAAGGAACTGTACTTTTTTTTCCTAATTATACTCGGGTTCGCGGTATTGTGTTAAGTATCCTAGTTGCGCCCTTTACTAGTTCAGCTTGTAGCCACCAGGAGGCCATTATTGTGTTAATGGTAATCTCTCTCTCTTTCTCTCTCCCTCGCGAGGATCCAGTGCCACCGGAGAATACGAGAATTACCGCACGGGTCTTTGTGACTGTCCAGTTTTTGTCGCGAGGGGGAAGTCGCGAGAAGCGTGCTTGAATGTCGTTCCTCAAGTCAGGATGGCTTCGTGTCAGTTTAAGTTTGCCGGCCATTGCTAGTCGGGAGGGGGTAGGTCCTTGCCTGGACAACTTATTAGCCCTCGTCACTGAACAAGCGAATGTGCAGTTTGCAGTATTTTCCCCGGGTGAAGGGGTGGAAGGATAGTGCAGGGACCACTTAGCAGTGATTTGCTGCAAGGGTGACAGCCGCAAATAAAAATACGACTCGGAAAACGGCGATGCAAGGAAGGCTAACAAGCTAGACGTAAAAACAAGTCATTATTTCTAATTATGCTTTGGGGGGGGCGGGGGGTGTCAAAATAAAGCGGCATTTTATGATTGTACACTTATACATGGTAAAACAAACTGCGGTTTCCCCGTTATACTTTAACGACCACTTTATTCTGGGTGATATTACTACAATTAAAAACAGACTAAAATTGTAAAAATTTATGAGAAGACATTTTTTATGCACTACTGACTGGCAATAATAACAATTTAGATAACTAATATCTCAATTTCTTGTTTCATAAATGCATTTTGTGTGCCGTATTTGTTTCCAGATATAAAGACTAACTCAGAAAGGGTCACATAATTGAAACCAAAATGGTAAAATGTTGCTATTATTCGCCCCAAAAGTGAGTGGACAAGAAACAATTCATTGAGTTTCATTAGAAGTGACACGCCTTCGTTTAAAACTTAAAGATTTTGTGAAAGTTTTCATATTTCGCTATAGAATATGATTTCAGACGACAACATTAAATCACTGAATGGTATTAATTCGGTTCCTTAAATCATAAAATAGCTTTATCTGATAAATACTGAATATGAGGTTGATAGCAATCAGTATCGACATAACAGGGCACTAAAATGTTGTTTATTAAAGTTTACTAGTGAAAGTTGGTCTACTTTTAAAGTAGAAAAAGCTGTACAGAATGTACCTGAACTACAGGTACAAACACTGTGAGGTGATTCCCTATGCTCAATGGGACCGAAAACATTATACGAACAATATCATACAGTAACTCGTAAGGGAGGTAGCTACCCTTGAAAATCTATAATTAAAATGGTTCTACCAAACAACAATGTATCCTTACAAACTTTGTCCGTTGTTTCGAACACTGTTTGCCGGAGAGTGTTACATCAAGATAACGTGTTTCCGTGCAGTAACGACGTTTTTACAAAATACCCGAGACTCATATGCTCATTGGTAGGATAATAGTATACCACCACATAATGTGTCAATGTAGGGGACGATAGTACACCACAAGTGTTCGCAGGTTTCAGGTCTTGGTTAAAGAAAACATTATTCACAGAGTGGCTCTTTCATTTCATGTAGGTTTCATTATTTTCCGGTGGAACCATTTCAAAAATCGAATTTCAAGTGTGGCTTTTTCCCTTACGAGTTACTGTACGACATTGTTTGTATTATGTTTTCTATCCCATTTTGCATAGGGAACACCCTCACAGCGTTTGTACACGCAGTTCAGGACCATCATGTTAATTTTATTTGCTAAGTTGCAAAATTTATACAATTGCACAGGTAATTAAAGGCAAAAGGTAAGAAAATCATTAACTTGTCGTAATACAAAACCTATTTAAGGTCTCTTAGTGAATTAATCGACAATTATTTATTCCATCGTGTTACTATTTTAACTGAGGTTTTCATAGGTTGGAATTAACTATTCTAAATAAATGTGGCTAGTAAACACAATTATGTCAGCGGAAATTCAGGGAATATATTTTTTAATATAACATGTTACAGAACTTTGTTTAAACTAACAACATTTACGATGAATCTGGTATATTAAAAAATGACTCATCACTTTATAAGTAATATAATAATTAACAAGAAGTCAGCTATATAACTAATAAGCCTAGTTTCCTCTAAATATATGGAAATAATTCTGATGAACTTCTTAAATGCTTAGATGGTAGGTAAGTCTTGACATCACGTTGAAATATATATATTTTGAGATGGAACCAGCAGCATATGCAACACTAGTGAGATAATTACAAACACACACGTATATTAACTGGGAATCGAACCCAGATCTCCTCGTACAATAATTTGACATGCAACCAATTCCATTACGGAGGTAGCATGATGAGAATAAACTTCGATGGTAATCAGTCTAATGTTTTGGTAGACCTGAAATATTTACGGGGCCATCATTTTGATGGGGATCGGTTGATTGGTTCCTGAAACAGGGCTTGAGTGTTATATTTCCTCACCTGGCACCATTTTTCGAAAGGGCGGGCAACATCTGCTCTTAAACATATACATATTTAATGCACCTGTAAGTACACAAAGTTGCTTTGCAATTATGTTAAATAGTTTTTAACATTATAATGTAAACTATTAATGTGGTAGTCATTAAAAAAATGCCGAACCCTCTTAAAACATGTAACTACACGTACAAACTTCATGTTTTTTTCATGTGGCGCTATCTTACTAAAGGTGGATAAAAGAAGCTCTGTGCAGATATATTTGATGATTGTAATATANGAAGCTCTGTGCAGATATATTTGATGATTGTAATATATACTGGCAGAATACAAAGTCAAGTTAAAAGTTGTTAAATTGTTTTGTAGATATAGTGTATTGAGGTAAAATAATAATATGACCGCCATATTGAAATTAAGTACCTGACACACTTAAACATACATATTTAGATTAACTACATAGTACTACCGAGTTATGCCAAAACCTTTATGTTTAACGAGCGAACCGGCCCGGCTTCGCCCGGTAATAATTTAGTTTTTACAGCGATACTTTGAAAGACAAAAATTGTTACTGTGGGTCATCCTTAAAAGATAAACATATGCTATTGTAAACTTTTTGTAGACCTTTTTGAGAGCTACAATTCTGTAGAAATTAATTTGATGTATCTCTTATGGTTTAGTCAGCACAAGGCATGCAAGCGCACTAAAAGTGGTTTTTTACGACTTGATTACAAACGGTTCGACATTTCCCTACTATCCTTACATTAAATATAAATTAATCATACACCAAAACTTTCCTCAATAAATTATCTAAATAATTTTGGAAACCGCATCAAAATCCATTAATTAGTTTAGATGTTAACTCGACACTTCTCTCACCTATGACTTACAGGCTGCATGCGGGGTCAACACAAAGTCGTACTCGGGTTTNTACTTTTAAAGTAGAAAAAGCTGTACAGAATGTACCTGAACTACAGGTACAAACACTGTGAGGTGATTCCCTATGCTCAATGGGACCGAAAACATTATACGAACAATATCATACAGTAACTCGTAAGGGAGGTAGCTACCCTTGAAAATCTATAATTAAAATGGTTCTACCAAACAACAATGTATCCTTACAAACTTTGTCCGTTGTTTCGAACACTGTTTGCCGGAGAGTGTTACATCAAGATAACGTGTTTCCGTGCAGTAACGACNTATCCTTACAAACTTTGTCCGTTGTTTCGAACACTGTTTGCCGGAGAGTGTTACATCAAGATAACGTGTTTCCGTGCAGTAACGACGTTTTTACAAAATACCCGAGACTCATATGCTCATTGGTAGGATAATAGTATACCACCACATAATGTGTCAATGTAGGGGACGATAGTACACCACAAGTGTTCGCAGGTTTCAGGTCTTGGTTAAAGAAAACATTATTCACAGAGTGGCTCTTTCATTTCATGTAGGTTTCATTATTTTCCGGTGGAACCATTTCAAAAATCGAATTTCAAGTGTGGCTTTTTCCCTTACGAGTTACTGTACGACATTGTTTGTATTATGTTTTCTATCCCATTTTGCATAGGGAACACCCTCACAGCGTTTGTACACGCAGTTCAGGACCATCATGTTAATTTTATTTGCTAAGTTGCAAAATTTATACAATTGCACAGGTAATTAAAGGCAAAAGGTAAGAAAATCATTAACTTGTCGTAATACAAAACCTATTTAAGGTCTCTTAGTGAATTAATCGACAATTATTTATTCCATCGTGTTACTATTTTAACTGAGGTTTTCATAGGTTGGAATTAACTATTCTAAATAAATGTGGCTAGTAAACACAATTATGTCAGCGGAAATTCAGGGAATATATTTTTTAATATAACATGTTACAGAACTTTGTTTAAACTAACAACATTTACGATGAATCTGGTATATTAAAAAATGACTCATCACTTTATAAGTAATATAATAATTAACAAGAAGTCAGCTATATAACTAATAAGCCTAGTTTCCTCTAAATATATGGAAATAATTCTGATGAACTTCTTAAATGCTTAGATGGTAGGTAAGTCTTGACATCACGTTGAAATATATATATNTGATCGGCCAACGTCGACAATGTTTAACTCATTGAGATGAATAACAGTCAATTATCATTTAGTCAGGAAATACTGCAATATTAAGTGGAACAATACAGTTTGTGATATTTGAAAGTACCCAGACTGTAAATTAACTTGGAGTCAAATTTTATTTAAACAGTATTAAATCTTTAAGAAAAAGTTATTTTTCGGTAACCTAGTACTTGAATGACAACCGCAGTAACTAACCTCAGCTGATCCTCCCAAATCGTAGTTTAGGTAGGATTGCTTATCCAACTTCAAGTCAATTGACTAGGTGAACACAAAGCTCAATATGTTTACAGTGGTACATGTTTTTATGAGCATTCCGAAACGTTACAATATTTTTGAGGTGTATAAGATATAACGAGAATTTAGAGTTAGCAGATAAAAACAAAAATAAACTGTCCTGCTCAATATGGCAGAGTACTAGTTTACTTGACAAATTACAACAAGCATAAACGTAATAATACGCAGAAAAACTCATAATATGACGTTTACATGAAGGTTGCTGCTATAATAGGTCGGTATTATAACATTTAAAAAAGTGCAAATTAAACTAAAATTTACTAGCATTTATTTTAATGACAACATATAAGTAAGTTTATTATTCGCTGACACATTACTTGATTTTGTGGCCCACGCCTAGCTGGAACTCTGAAGGTGCCTGACAAAAAATATGTATCTACTTAAAAATTAATTTTTTTTCAGAATTAATTTAAAAAAATTATGGAATTCATTCATGTTTACTTGTTTTAAATTCTGTGAATTTCTAGTAAGCTTCACCTTTATGGTTTTTTCAACTTGTAGTTCTAAACAATGCAATATTACATTCCTATACACCTATCTTAGTAAGGGCCCATGATATTTATAGCACCCGATACATCGGCAGGCTAAACCACTTAGTAAAGATATACACAGGAGTGGCGATGGGATAGAAAAAAGTATGACCTATATTTTCGATTAGTTCTTAGGCTGATGCAGAGGAGCGCTAGTGTTCTCGAGTTGTAGGTAGCACGCGGCAGACGACGCAACAGTCAAAGTACCTCGTCAGCCGTGCGGTGCTGCCAGTTCCGCAGCCAGAAACAGTAGGTCATCACACTGGCCTTGGCTCACCCACATGTTCGTTCACGTTCTGCTAAAGGCGAGCCTGTCTCATG
>NQII01010274.1:18980-36061 GCA_002778355.1 Clitarchus hookeri | reverse complement strand
TACTTTAACATGCGATTCTAACAATGATCCAATGCTAAATGTAACAGAATGTACGTCGTACGACAGAACTTTCAAATGAGAAGCATGTTTCAGAGTTTAAATGTGTTGATATAGCCTACATGATAATTACTTTATAATTTACTGCAAAAAGACGGTATAAAACCGGTAAACATCATAAGCAATGTGTTTAAAACACGGACTGTAATCGTAGTTGGTAAGTAGTTAGCGTGGCAGCTTAGTTAGCAGAGGTTTCAACGCCTTGACTTCTGTAAAACAAATTATTTTTAGTCATATTTTTGTATTATTTCGGTTACACCACTAATATAATTATTTACGGATGATATTCATTCTAACTATTTTGTCATAAAAGAGTGATAAAACTAGAAACTATATTAACCTTACCGTTGTTGCTGAAAACTATTCGATATAAGCGCAATTTCATATTTTTGGATTTTGTTCTCACGGTTATTTATTACACGTAGTGCTATTTTTACCCTATTTTAATAGCTTAATTGCAATTCTACCCACTTGTACACTATTTTGAGGCTTGAAAGTTCTGATTTACCAATATCAAATGCCAGGTGACAGCGAATTATGTGAAACAGTCTCGTTTGTGAGAGAAACTGGTTGCTTGTAAAGTATTTCTATACATGAGCTTAATTCTGCAATGCGGGAAATACTTACACGCAAGATTTGTGCTGCTTATATAAAGTTTGTATGGAAATGTTACTCTTTATTTCGAAAATCATAAACGTCGCTCAATCAGAAATAAAATATAGCCTACTGTGTTAACATAGGCAGTATTTAAATAATTTTGTATTAATCGGTCTCGGTTTTATAACAAGCTAGTAAAATGTAAGATATGCAAAAACCAGTGTTTTAATAATTATTAGCCAGCAGCTGAAAACAATTTTTCATTTATTTAACATTAAAATTTGGTAAAATAATACATCCAATTAAAATAGAAGTATATTGCTTCCTTGTTTAAAGACCTTTAACAAAAATACGGCTGATGCAGTATGCCTCGTGATTACTGAGTTCTGCAGGGCAAATAACATTTTCACTTATTAAACTTCACAATGATTGCGACGCATTTGTTATTATCGACATGCGACGATATATCTGTAAAATCATCCCTGTTTAGTAATTCTCGCCATTATTTGCCAAGAAGGGGTTCTCAAGTAAGGCATTGCTACTTATATTTTACAATTTGTTAATGCAACTAGATTAACCACAAAGAAAATCATCATGAGCTTGGTTAATAAAACTGCTCTCATATTAGTAAAAAGTTATTCAATGAATTTTCATAATAGTCTGATAGATTGTGTTTTGTTTGAAGCTGTATAAACTGCCAAGTAACACTACAATTTTATTTCCTGCACGCAGTCACACGTTAAATAGCCAATTACTTGATTCCAACAACTTGGCTTCCTTTCCGAGCGTTCTAGTCGCAAGGGAGTAGACTCGAATGGTGACAGCATAAAAAAAGAGTGTCTCGTTCGGCAAAACACCACTGTGCTATCTACTGGCATATGACTGAACACTCCAGTATAAGGCCCCTGGTTAGTGAATAAGGCACTGCGATGGTGGGCGAGTAGAACAAAAAGTAAAGAAATTTATGGTACATGGAGCATGAAGGACGAGTGAGCAGCCAATCGGCCAAGTTTCCCTTCTCTCTTATTCCGGTCAGGCGAAGGCCATCTCGCGACGTCACGCCTGTCAAATTTACAATTTTACTCTGAAATCATTTCTGAAATCTGTGGCTTAACCCCAAATTGGTAGACCTATTCTTTACCTCAAAATTAATTTTTTTGTAAAAAAAATTTTAGAATGAATAATTTTTATTGATTTATTTTTTGCCAGAGTTCGAAAATCAACAAGGCAAAAAAATTACAAATAAGGAATGTGGATTCAATACTATTCGACCCGTGAGCCAAAAGTTAGCAAATCAGCAAAGCATATTTGAGGCTACTTGATGTGTGAGCAAAGATGGAAGAACAGCCAGGTTTGTTTACATTATTAATCGCAGCCGCAATCAGGAACTACGTGACTGTGAGATTTATGAACCCTTGGGATTCATTATCACAAAAATTAATAAAAAATAAAAACAAAATCATAAGGAATTTAAGAAAATTCAAAAGTTTCCTAAAATTAAAATATTGAAATTTTTAAAATTTTAAAATGATTAAAAAGTGGTATTAAAATATTTTAAGAAATAAGAAAGGCACGATAACACAACGCGTTTTTAAACTATGAAAAATTTAAAAATTAAGAAAAAATATTTTACTAAGTTTTGCACGCAAAATATCCAGGGTTCATTTCACGTAAAAATGGCGGAATACACCCAGTCCCAATATGCCAACCAGCAAACGACTGAAGACGTCCTCTATATTTTAATTGGTTATTTATCCCCTTCCCTAACTTCTCCCTTCAAACCGGCCACCATTACCATCACCCATTTTGCACCAACCATTGTAACCGTTTCTTCATTAGTATAAATTAAATAAGTAAGAAACATTTTAAATTTGCAAAACTTTCAATAATTTAAAAAAATGTTGAAACATTAAAAAAAAAAATTGTTCAGAGACTTGTATGTAAGAGGTTCGGGGTTCGATGGCAGAGTATACACGCTCCCACTATGGCGACAGGCAACAACTGATGCCCACAACTATATTTTATTAGATATTTAAACCCCCTCCCCCAAAATTACTCTTTTCCTACCACCCACCAAGTGCCCCTCCCCACCCTTATTTCCACAATATATTTAGCCCGCTCTTAGTCGTTTACTTATTCGTATCCCCTCCACACCAACCATAGCTTACCACCTATAACTTGATCCCAAACAATACCACTAGAAGGCGCTAGTGATTCAATGGTGATATTACATTGTTCGCTCGTGGTTGGCTGTTGGTCATGTAACACCTCGACTTGTGCAGATAAATAATGTGACCAAAGTCACGCCATGTCACTGATATTCGTCTGTTGCGAGAGGCCACATATCGCTCTCTCCTCCCTGGTCTTATTTTACCATTCTATCTGGTAAATTACTCTATGCTCGACTTATCCATCATATTCCACAGGGTATCATCAGCCATGCTAGTGACATCCCCCGCCCCCCCCTTTTTTTTAAACAATGACTGTTGCGAGATTTTTTGTTTAATTAAACTCTAAAAAGGTTAATTTTACAGAAATCCGAGATGGCAGTCTATGCCAAATACTATAAACAAACTGGCAGACATCCCACCTGATTCACAGAGCATTTTGGCTCACACGTCGAGCCTTTAATCCGCCTTGCTGATGTGTGGACTTGTACAAAATAAAATTATAATTACATGTGAAAAATGTTCCCATTTTCATGCAAATTTTGTGGGAAGAAAGGTGATTTTTGGATAAAATGATTAATTCATGAAGTGATTTCGGAGTAAACGGAAAATTATGACAGTTTTGACGTCATGAGATGGTTATTGCCTGACCGGAATGGCAGAACATATTAATTCACCTAATTAGCTTCTCTCTCCTTCTTTATACTTCGCATGTGGGAATCGTGCCGGACGATGCCGCTGGTCAGCGGGTCTTCTCGGGGATCTCCCATTTCCCTCCCTTTNTACTCACCTTAATCAACCTCATTGGCTCTCAAGACCTCGCTGTTCAGAGCCGCCCAAATCTCCTCACTCATTCTCCTCACTCACTCCTTTATGCTCAATGCCTCATATCTTTCTTTTTTATTCTAGTTACATGTTAAGGGGTTGCACAGGCATGGAACGAGGACAGTTGACCTGACGAGATAATCAAATGTACAGGATGAGCCAAATGTTCCTTTGTCCCCTTTGGATGAGAGAAATCACTGTTAATTGGTGGATGGGTTTTAGTTTGTATAGTCTGTTTGCGGTTTTTCACACTTTTTGAATCAATCTTTTGAAAAAAGAATTCACCTCATGTATTACATGTTTGGCTATTTCCTAAATGCATCATATATCAAAAGCGTTTTATACATGTGATAACACAAAAGTACTTTATTTTCAGTTAATTTTAACTTTTACTTATATTTTATCTATAAACTATATATTTTTCATTTATAACTGATATGAATAAAGGCAAGTATAAAATTTCCGTGTTGGTAATGTCTAGTAAGAATTAGTACTTATGAAAAAGATTACCACAATGAGTGAGTACGAATGCGGTTTGTTGACCATCTGGTGTAATTTTCTAAGCTTTGTTTATATGAGGCGGAGTAATATCCTGGAAGTAGAACTTAAGCAGGGCTTCAGAAAATTCAGAAGTAACCGTGAATGGAGTACAGTTGGTGACTTACTGTATGTGTAAAATATACCCGATGAATTACATTATATTCTCTAATCAGCGTTCCGTTTGTTGCAGATGATGGCATGCCCAAATTATGGCTGATGTGACGTTTACCTTTGAAGAACTGTTCGTAACGAGCACATGGGCTCAGGAGCGACAGCACGCAGTAAAATTCAATGAGAGACATTAAAAATAATTTCCTATGACGTTCCAAAAACTCGCCCTACCAAAACCAACAATTTTCTATGAAGGAAAAAGCTTTCTGAAAGAGTTTATGTGAAAAACAGACCCCGCTCAGGAAGACCATCAACAAGGAAAGCAAATGGTGCTGAGGCAGCTGCGAATAATCCTCTGCTATGAATATGACGTCGTACTCACAGACACATGGTTGTAAAGTTGTCAGTAGGCATATGTGAACAAATATAGTCTTTGTTTCCATACGACATTTGAGCTATCAGCAAAATGGATAGTTATGGGTATTTTGGCTCATCCTGCTGTGCATACGCCCGTGGTCGTAGCCACATCGTCCCAGATATGAGGTAGACGTGCTACCACATCACCAACACGCTTGGTAATGGGTGTAGTGAGACGGGTTGTAGGATGAACTCAGGAGAGACTGAGGAGGCAACACTGACACCAAGGTGAAGTGTGCGAATGTCCTTGGTGATGTACTCGCCATGAGGCGCGAATGATTCCTTCTTTCAACATGGTAAATCCATCTTGTCTGATATTTTTCCATTTCTGTTAATAAGCTCGTTATGTTTCATCATTGTCTTTGTGATAGAGTCAGTAAACGCTTTTATCAACTAGAAATAATTCCAGATACTTCATTTCTGCTGTTTGTGTTCTTTTTTGTCTTTATTTGACTGTCAAGGCCCGTAAAGGAAAGTGAGGACGCTTACAATTATTTCATAGTTGCCATAATTATGCAGAAATAATTCGGCATTGGCTCCACCATTTAAAGCTCTGACATTTAAGTTGCGTAGGTTCTATTTCGAAATTCTGTGACTTGGTGATTATCATGGCATATTAAAAAAACGACAAATACAACAAAATTACTTCAAATTATTTACCCTTTAAAAAAGTTTCTTTTGGAGTTAGAATTGGTTCTCTTTTTGTATATTTTGTATATGTCAAAGGGTTTCCTAGTTATATTTCATAAAGTGTTCATTTTATATTTTAAACATTATTCATGGGTTTCCCTGGATGCAATGTTTAAAAGCCAGGCTCTGCCTGTTGAAGGTAGACAAAGTGGTGACAGGAGTAACTCCTCTTAAATAATCCTGGTCCAGCTGGCTCTACTGGTGGTGTCTTTAAAGTGAAAAATATCACCGCCATCTTGAATTTTTTATTTATGCATAACTTAGTTTCGAGATTCTACATTTAACAAGAAGTTACAGATATAAATAATGAGCCCACTTTCTTCTCGAAGAACGCAAATAATTTTGATGATATTCTTAAAAGCTTACTTGAAGTAAGCCTTGACCTCTCGTTGACGGCAATATAATGTGATACGGAACAAGAAACATATTCAACACTAGCGATAATTACAAAACACACACCTCTTATCTGGGACTCGAATCCAGAGCCCCTTGTTTCATAAGCTGGCGTGCAAACAACTGCATTACGAGGGCTAGGATTAGAAACATCACCTTTAGTTTTAATCAGTCGAATATTTCTGTAGGAAGCGTTTATTAACCTGAAATATTTACATTAAGAGTCATTGTAAGTTTACATGGCCTACTGTAGCTCTACTATTGTGCAGAATTTGGTGGGAATCGGTTTATTTGCTCTCGATATAAGGCATAAAAGCACAATTGTCTCATATGCTGCTATATTCATAAATGACCAACAAAATTATTATGTACTAAATAAATGTTTGTCGGAGACACTGCCAGCATGATAGTTGGTTATTATTGTTTGGGACATATGGCTAACCAACCCTGAATATTTACAAGGCTATTATTTTGAAAATATATGAGATACCCCTTAAGCCATATAAACTTACATTGACTACAAAAGTTTATATTGCCACATGAATTGGGCGGGAATCATGATAAAGGACTAAAAACACAATGTTTCATATGCTGTTATCTTCCATAATGGTGGACCAAAAAGTTCATGTATTAGCTCATTTTATGGTTGTGTATATATTGCCGGCATACGAAGGTAAGTTGACATTTTTTGCATTGCTTCCTAGATACAGTGATCTATGCTCAAATGTTTATATGGCTGCTATTATGAAAATGCTTGTGTGACCCTCTTATGACATATCAGATTACATGGCTTACCGTAGTACTACTTGTACGCAACATTTGGTAGGAACAGATTCATTGATTTCTAAGATAGGACATAAAACATTATTCTTTCATGTAGTACTATCTTACAAATTGGCCGACAAGAAAGGCTTAGTATACACACATTTTGTAGGTGTAACAGATACTGCCAGTAGCTATGCCGATTTGAGTTAAAATAAGTTTCATAATTTCATACATACAACATTCTAAACTAAAATGTTTATATAACTGTGATTTTAAAAACAAGCATCTGACCAAATCAAAACATACCAATTTACATGGGTCACCACAGTACTGCTTGTTGCTTCCACAGATATGAAAAAAAAACATCTTCATGTAACGCTATCTTACAAAATGGTGGTTAACAGTTGCTATGTGTTGCCACATATTATGCCTCTAATAGTCTTTCGGCGTACAAAGTTTAGTTGCAATTAGCAGAGCCGTATGGTAGATATAGCAAATAAACTTAAAATACGTTTATAGCAGCCATTTCGAAAATAGTTGCCCTATAAATGTTAATAACTTATGTTTACATGGCCTATCATACTATAATTTACCACTAAGTTCCAAAATTCTATTAATTAGTTCTGTATGCCATGCCAAACTTTAATTTCTGATATCTGATCATAAAGTTTGATTACGAATATTTGTAAGAAAATATGCAAGATGTTGGCGATGCCTCCTCCTTAAGAAACTTTTGCAAGAAGTAGGACAAACACTGTAAAGTTTTTTGTTCATTTACCAAACAATTTCTTCGAAACTAGGGTTGACAAAAAATTCTTTGTATAATGTAAGTACATTTTCGTGTATATCAAACATTCTAAATTAATAATATACCTCTATGTTTTTGACGAACATGAAGTCTACAATGGTTACTGTAAAAATTAACAGTGTCTGTATAATCACATGTTGCAAACTGTTCTGAATTTTGTTCTAATACGCTCGCAGTACCACACTAATTATTTTAGTAACTAGTCTCCAAAAAAAATTGTATAAGTACAAAAAGTCTCTACCATGAAGGCTTCCACGCGTAGTTGTTCGCTGTTTGTCAAGGGCACGTCCTACCCGCTCGCAGCTGCAACATTTAAATAGGAAATACCACGTTAAGAATATTTCGCCTCAGTGCGTTTGTTTTAAAGATAAGCGTTTCATCAAAATGTATTCTTCACGAATTTTTTAGGAGAAGAACCATACAGCGGAGATGTTTTCATAACATGTATGGCCTGTGTGGAAGAGATTTTTAAAATTTAAGTTTTACAAAAAAAGTAGATACTGCATATCTATATTTTGAAATATACGCTCGTAGGGATATTATTATATTTGAATTGGTGAATTCTGAGAAACAAAAATTTGTTCATTTCGAAACAATTATTTTAACACATTTTTGTATTTCCTTAATATTATGTTTGAAAGGTCATGAACTTACAATTGTATCAACGGCTGTGTGGGCTGTGTGGTAAGATGGTTTTGTTACTCCAAATTTATATACAATAAAACAACCATAATTTAAATATTAAAATATTAAATTCATATATATATATATATATATATACATATAGGCAATTCAAAATTCAAACATACAGCGTGACCTTACCACTGAGCTTAATGATTTCTGTTAATTCATAACAACTGTAGGTAGTGGAATGAGAGCAGCTGGCGGCCCAGGCAGGCTAGTCACATCCCTCCAGAAGGGATAAAGGACGCTGGAGAGAGGGAAACCGGTTGTTATAGCAAAAAACCGGGCCCTTCGCTGTATGACTTGCAAGTCCGGCAGACCCAACTCGTTACCGTTCTTCTGTTTTCCTTGCCACTTTCCTTCCTTCACAGGCAAACTCTCTTTCACTCCTGCCGCCCCTCAGGAATGAGTAAGAAGCAGGCTGAAGGAAACTGCACGTGAAGCCGCGAGGCGAGGAACCTAGCCACAGTAGTTAACCCTACCAGTCACAGGTAAGTATACAATTGAAGGTCCTGCCTGCCTGCATCGTTTTAATACTTTACTGGCCGAGAAGCGCGGGAGCTATAAGGACTACACTGGCACGCGCTACNTCGTTTTAATACTTTACTGGCCGAGAAGCGCGGGAGCTATAAGGACTACACTGGCACGCGCTACAAGAGCGCCATCGCCACTACGCGCAGGGCTCTGAGCTGGCGTGCAGTGTTCTCGTAGTGCTGCTTGTACCTATGGCACTTTCAGCGGTGACACTATCATTTTATTGAAGTAAAGTCTGTACCAAAGTTCTGTACAGGTTCCTATCGTAGTTTGACTCGTGTCCAGCTAGTAGTTTTAAGATGTGGTCGTCTGAAAAAGCCGTTTTTACCTATATAAGAGGGCTCCAAGATAACATATACAGCATGCGTGGTAACTCTTAAGTACAATTCCTTTTTCGTCTGGAGTGTGACGTCTTTTCGTAGGCAAACATACTGGGGGCACGTTGAATAGTTTCGTTAAAAACCAGGATTTCAAAAACTCTGCAACGCAGTTGAAGCACCAAGCTGTCGGAATGCTTAAAGCATTGCAGCGAACAAATTATGACGTGAATAAGTGATTGAAGTGAGGCCGACACATGGCATACCCGGACGGGAATGGCGATGTAATGTTTGCAGGTGATTCATCACGACACTATACATGTGTGAGCTGCTACGCAACTGAAATAAACGTCGTCTCGTTATATTGGCTATGCGACTGCGGCACCGGAAGACATGACCTTGAGTNGAATTGGCGCTGCAGTTGTGGGTGGGGGCCGCGTCCACTCCTTGTCGTTTTGCGCGTGGGCGAATATTTCCGGGCAGTACATCTCACGACCCCGATATGCCAGCGTGCTGGGTTTGGCGCCAGACGATACATGTCAGCTGGGTCAAGACTGTTCACGGTTATTTGAACCTTTTTGAAATGAACCTTTGAAAAATGTCACTGCCCCTACCTGCATGCATTTTAGTGGGTACACTGACCGGCAAGTTACCAGTTGCTAACGATGGAGGGAAAGTAGTCCCAGGTCGTAATGTTGAATTAAAAGTGTATAATTAAACATGGGTTAAAACTGAAATGGTTTCTTTTGCTTTCTGTTTTTTTAGTACATAGAGGTGTAAGAATCAGCAAATTTGTAAAACATTCACTTTCCTATTAATTTCACAGTTTAATTTTACTGGTGCATTTATAAAGTGCTGGGGCCCATGGCAGTGCTAATTTTACATATGGTGGAAGAATACTCAATGTGCACACAAGTAGATCTTAAGCAGATCTTTCAAACGTGCTCAGTTTACCATGAACAGTCATCAAAGGCAAATAAAATAAAATATTTATTAGTGGCAAATCAAAGAAACGTAGTAAGTGAATTACACATATATAATGTCGGCCCAGAAGAAATACAAGCTACACATATCATCGGAAAGTGTGTCTAACCTGACATCGATCAGTGCCGCCAAATCCGTGGTGGAACGAGTGAGGGGCTTCAGCGAAGAAGGAAACTCAGCGCTGAGTGCACCACAAACTCAGATTTACGTTAAACCCACGGCCATGTACCCTACGAAGTCACACGCCGATTGTTGAAGTTATACTTCTTTTAGCGTGTTGAGGGTAAAATTTTAGTGTGCAACGGAAGTTGCGCGCGCACAGTGAAACGAAATTTGACAGTGAACGTGGTAGGCGTATGACCCAACGCGCATGCGCGTATCGTCTAGCTATATGCAAACGCAAGGTACACAACATAGCACGTGGTTATATTTAAAACCGACGGAGAATCAGTTCATGTAATACAAAAATTGAAAAACATTTAATCTATATTAGAATTCATTGTGAATATATGTATATAATTAATTCATTAATTTTACTTACATTATGCCGTGTAAAATTTGTTAGTGACAAACATTTTATGGTAAAATTTTGAAAGAGTTTTCAATTATTTGACGTAAATTTTTGTATTATTTCATTATGTTCTTTAACCAAACCTTTATTAAAAGTATTTAGTGCCTTTCTTCGGTCATTTTATCGTTTTCCTACTTACATAAATTATTTGCAGACGTAATAAAATTTTATTTTAGTCACGCCAAAGAAGTATAAGTTCTAACTCGCGTACATAAGTACACACACCAATGTTTTCTTTGTTCGGAACTGTGCATGCATCAATATGATGCTGTGTCATACATCCGGACAAATGAAAATGTGTTAGTGTTTGACGTTATTGACAGCCTTTAACAGGATGTGAATATGATATGCCTGCCTGCCTACTTACCACTGTACTGTAGAACATTGAACTATTTTAAAACGCCTGCTAGAATTCTTTTCATAGTCCAAAGCAAAACCATCCCGTCGCGTGTATGTACATGTGAACGTTAATTATAAAATTAAATGCTGACTTTTAACAGCCTGGAAATATTCCGTATTTTTTCAGGAAAGGTACAAAACGAAGGGATTTCTTCGCTTAAAATAGCCTACTTGCAAGTTGGTAGCACTGATTAATGATATCGGCTTGTGAATATTCCTTAAAGCCAAATGCTAATGATTTTTTTATTTAGACAATTACGCCATTAACCTGCTTTGTATCCTCCTGAAACCATAGTAAAATAAAGCTTTTGTTGGTTATGATCTTCTTTAGGATGGCCACAGAACGGTTTACCAACAGACTTAATCACTTTTTTTTGTATCATAAGCACAACACATCGCTGATATGACACGTCATTTAAAAAAACACATGTTTGTTTCCACAAGTGATTTAATGTCTAGTATTATATCGGTAGAATGTGGCAATTTCAGTGTTATAAAATCGTAGTGATATCTTCTGAAATGCTAAATATCGTCATAAACACACTACAAACTAATAGTAGAAAACCTTTACTTAAGACCAGTGGATGAAAGAACAGTTGTGTTGCTAACTACAGAACCACTTGTCATAAAAATCAAGGGCAACGCCTAATCGTCGCAAATTTGTGCATCTTTGTCCCGTTTTAGTTCCTAGCATAAAGCACAATATTCACTAAAATGCATCGAGGTATAGTGGAATGGAGTGGAGAGATTTGGGTATATCGAGGTATTGAGAGCCGATAAAGGTGAAATGAGGTGAGTGTGGAGCAGCGCAGGAATGTAAGGGTAGGAGAAACGGGAGAACCCCAAGAAAACCCGCCGACTAGCAGCATCGTCCGGATCGGACGTCCGGATTCCCACGTGCGAAAATCCGCAAGCGACACCACCGGGAATTGAACCCGCCAAGATGGGAGGCAAGTAGTCTGACCACTACACCACCACGGCCCCTTGAGGTATAGTGTTTTATATAGCTTAAGAACACGAAAATATACGCCAATGCTTTTCTTGTGAGGAAATACATTTTTGTTCATGTAAACTGACTGCCTGCAACAATAACGCCATACTTATACAGCCTAGCATATTATTAATTCAATTCATATTCAGTGACCAGAAATAACGCAATACCTGTGTTATTGCTCTCCGTCTATGACAACTTGGTTTTCCAAGTGTGGCCGTTACGTTGTCCCACAAATTTTATAATGCGATAAAAAGTGCAGAATAAGAAAATGTATGAAACCAAGGTAAAGAGCTAATAAAATAAGGGTAATTCTACATAAAGTAATAGAAAGTTTTATGACATTATTTGTTGAAAATAAAGTAACGTACATAGCTGGAGACTCGTTCTTAATCTTTAGTTGAATTAGCCCATGTAAATAACAAATACGTTCACTGAAATGAAATTGATTATTTAAAAACACCTCCACTGTACTACTATAAACTTGTCCAAAATTCATTTTATTTTCTCTCAGGCATGTATTTAACACCTTCGACTCAATAACTGGCATGCAGGTACGCTTGGTAGTTGGCATATAAATAGGAACGTCAATCATTCAGCCCATTATGACAAAAAACTATGTTGGATTAAAAAAAACAACATAGAAAGATGAACGTATCCTGAGAACCGATGTGAAATGTTTTCATCCTTAAAGCTGTAAACGCTGAATGTGTATCGCCGAGTCGAGTCTCACTTTTCAAACAGAAGCACTTGTTTTATTCAACAGTAAACAACGAATATTTATGTCTTGTACCAATGTCGGATTTGTGGCACTGAAATAGTTAAAAATTTAATTGTATTGTTGTGATATTAAATACGATTGGAATGTTAATAATATTAAAATTATCTTATTTATTAAGGCACTTATTTTTAAATATCGGTAACTATGGTAGATTGAACAAAATCCACTATAATGTTTTGCTGAATTGTGATTTTGTTAAATGTGCAAATAGTTGGTAATGTCACCTTTCATTAGTTATTTATTTGCGCACACACATTGCATAACTACCATGATTTTGCTGCATACGTAAAAATATTATTTGCTGTTTCAACCAGAATGATTGATCTTAGAGAGTTACACAAAGGTAATATTTGTGAGTATTAATAGATCGTCAAAGAAAAATATTAATTACACCATAAGCGTCCGTAACAAGAAAATACATTTTATGTCACAAATGAAGGGGGATGGTAATGTCAACCAATTAGTCCATTCAGTAAAACCACTAAATTTGATTTTATAGTTTGGTCATGTGATTTTATAACATTCTGATATTNCCAATTAGTCCATTCAGTAAAACCACTAAATTTGATTTTATAGTTTGGTCATGTGATTTTATAACATTCTGATATTAAAAATTTACAAACCTTTTGCATTAAACATGTAAGTCTCCTCTAATGATTACCTTAGGCTATGAATAGTTTTATGTTTTTTTTAGCACACAAGTTTTATAACTTTGGATCAAAGGTAACATTTATATATATATGTAAATAATGTATCAATTTATTCAACAAATATAGTTAAAAAAATATTACGTATAATTTAGAAAGTAACTTGGGGTTGCTTTTAGGGTAAATCATAAGCATTCGCGAAAAAGATTTTTTTAAATTTATTTTAACACTTAATTAATGGCGTNGGGGGGGGGTGAGGGAGAGTGATCTCAGGGATTGGTCTACTGCCCAATGGGTGGGGCATTGGTGGTCGATGTCGTGGCTTCATAGAGAACAGTGAGCTCGGGTGCAGAAACGTCGATCACGCCAGTTTTAACTTTGCAATACGAGAGAGAGAGATGGTGAGAGAGAGAGAGAGAGAGAGAGAGGAAGAGAAATGAGAGAGGAAGGAAGACAAATTACTCATTTGTGAACAAATGGTTTGCGGATTATCCACTGAATATCGGCCTGCAACACTCAAATCCGATAGCCAAAAGGTTGGCAATTATTCTATGAACAAGCCTCTTGCGTGAGACCCAACTTTACAATACATATCCATATTTTCTCACTTGTTACAGTAATATATTAATTAACAGTTCATTTTATTTAGCTTTACTTCTGTGAGATAGGTCGTAAGCTGACAAACAGGGTTTTACTGATAGCACTATTAATACACCTGCATTAATTTTTAGAAAGCAATCAGTAACTCACTTCAATGACCTAACGAATTACTGAAGTAAAATATTTTTAATAACATTAACTTCAGGTGATCTAGAATGGCGTAGGCCTATAATGCCTTGACAGAGTAAAAAATTAAGTAATAGTGTAACATTGTGGTTTTTTAAGATATTGTTATTGTATTATTATTACCTTTTTGGTTTTAAACTATTTGGTTGTGGTGACGATTAATTAAGTTATTTTTTAAATTAAGATTTAGTATATGATTTAGAGAAGTGCACTGTAATCTTGGTTATGCCACGCGTTTAAAGGTTATGGCTATTGTTATTGTTATTATTCATTTTGTCCTTAGCGGCTATCAAATATTGCATTGTTAATTTTCACATAAATAGTTCAATTGGTCCTTGGAGGGTAATGAGTATTGAAATTTTCAATTAACGTGAAATTTAAGAAAAATGTCATGATTGGCTCTTGTCTCACAATTTATAATTGGACTAGTATTATGGCGTGGTCAGACGTCAGCCAATCAGAATGCAAGTAACAACAGAAGTGTGACGCAAAAGGCTTTAACAGATATACCACAACCACCGTCAAGAACGGACGCGTGAGTTTAGGATTTAGAATTTTTAGTGATATAGTGAGTAAAAAGTTTAACGTGTGTGGGTAGCATCGGTGGCTTAATTTCTATAACTGTTTCGGATTAAATATTTTCTTCTACTAAATTATTTTCCGCCCACGTACGTAGCCACTAGGGTGTAGGCAGCCTCGAGTTTGCCTCCTTCGTTAATTTCTACGCAAGCAATTCATTTATAATTGCTGCAAGATGTTTTGAATTTCATTCTCGATAATGGAAAACGAGTGATCTTTATCTAATTTGTCGGAGAAGAAGAACGAATTAATAAAAAAGGAGAACAGAATTGTGATCTTCTAATTCTACTGAATTGTAACAATAATTCAATTAATGGTTTAAAATTTGCAATCTTCAAGGCAGTACACAGTCATCAGTAACGTGTGGTATACCTCGTAGATAGTTCCTGATCACACACAATCGTGTTAAATAATCTTTGTAAGCGTGTGGTGCCTCTAGTTTGACATCGGTTGCTGTCTCAGGTGGCAGATAGGGCATCGTTGTCCAGAAATGAAAGACACCGTGGTTTTAAAGTAACCGGGTTGATTGAACACTTTTTACGAAAAGAAAACCCCGACTGAAAATCCTGGCCTTTCCAAATTAGAACGTTTTTCGGTGGGCTGGTATTCCCGGACTGAATAATTACCTTACAAATGAGCTGGCATAGTACTTCACATACTGATATCTACCTCACCCTGTCAATATAATTACATTATTCTCTACATCCGATTACTGATTGCAGCTTGCCTGGTGTGTGTAGGAGGGGGTAGTTGCGGCCGACTCCTTTCGCCTCTACTTCTCCTCCACCTTCTTCTCGCCTCGTTTATCATCCGTTATTCAACTCCAGCCTCTCGTCATAATCGAAATAAAAAACCAAGGTGTGGTTGAGTACCGTCCAGACCAAAAACGAATGGCGGAGTATGGCGTGGCTTCCTGCGTAGCCCATATCCCAGCCATGAGAGAGTTCTAACGCTCTAGATTTCCTGCCGGCCCAAGACAAATAACAATCGTTTGCCTCTCATCCTGCGCTCTTTATTCATTTATAGGCTGCTATGAACTATCAGCTGCTACCAGAGATTAGTACAGCCAACTTCTAGGCGTTACTAGTTCACCTCGTTTGCAACTTGGCCTTTTAAACAATAGTTTGCTTATTTACCTGTTAAAATTGCAATAATTTGCATATCTAGCCAAAGTCAGTATAAGGACAGGACACTAGTACAACTAAAGATATGCTTGTGAAAAATTAGAAAAAGATGACAAATATAATGTAATCCAATATTAATAAAAACCAATACAAATTCAAAATGTTATACATTACAAAACTTGATGCCGTCTTATGTGCATTAGGTTACTTAGAAGGTAGAGCATGTGCTTTACACGATCCAGTTGAAGAACAAAAAATACATCTGAATTTAAATAATAACAAAGTCATTATACACCTATGGAAAATAAAATTCTAGCAAAGATTTTGTTTTTGGGATAAAATGTAGAAAAAAATATTTTACCAATTTACTAAATTAAGAAACTGAGTATTTTCAAAGTGTTTATGATATGTTAATTAACTAACAAAGAAAAATTAAAGGAATGTTTTGTTATAAACACAATTATATATTTAAACCCAGGTGCATTCTGGGTGGCCTGAATAATGGTACTCTGTTTGTATTATTTTGATTTTGATGATAATTCTGGAGAAGGCTGATTATATATTTAATTGAATTGTCAAAATCATATTCAATACAAATGTAATATATTATAATTATAAATTTAATTATTGAATTTATACTTATGAGGAAAATTATATTCCACGTTAGTAGGTTTCATTCTTTAAGTTATGTAAGCGTTTGCAGTTTGTTGTAGGATGGTAGAATTGGGAAACGCGCCTGGTATGGAATCAACTGAAATATGTGTTTCGTCTCTTCCAGACTGACTGAATTGGTAAAGCGTTTAGTACATCAGTATACGAGTTACATAAAGTGCGAATGTTACTGTGAGAGCAATAGTAAAATTAATCGCCTGAGTGAGAAGAGAGTAACACTAAATCCAATTGTATAAGTGTGTCCCAATCCTAAAAAATATCTGCATGAATTTACAATAATACTTTGAAAACGAAGCTTCCACTCCCAACGCAACACATGAAGGACACTATAATATTGACAGAGATTAATTCTACTGCACAGACTACTAACCAAACTGATACCTGCCAACGCTGACGTTTGGAAGTAGGTATTGAATCTGCTCTGCGGCGTGAGGCGCCAGCACTTGATGCTAGCCATCAGTGATAGGGCGTAGGAATACGTCGACACTGTTGTCTCTAGGTCCAATTTACTAATAAATAACACTTTATTTGCGAGTTCACATAATCGAGTTTTATTGTTTCTTGAACAGGTTAACTGGTACATGAACTCACGAGACAAACTCCCATCCCCTTTACTATGTAGGCTACATATGGTTCGACAC
>NQII01010274.1:0-14007 GCA_002778355.1 Clitarchus hookeri | reverse complement strand
TCGCTCTCTTACAATTCCTTCCTCGTCTGGGTATGATGTCTTTTGGTAGGAAAACGTACTGGTGGCACGTTTACAAGTTTCGTCAAAAAACCAGGATTTCCATCACTTTGCAGTGCAGTTCAAGCGCTGGCAGGCGGCAAAGTACTAGTGGCAAGAGATGTCACCATTGTTGTATTGCCAGAAATATTTCAACATTTATAATAACTGCAATTTGTCAGCAAATATTTTCCACTTCTAAAACATTTCGCATATTAGAAATTAATTCTTGTTGAGTAATTTTTGGCAATGATTAAACGAATTTCCCCGAGAGAAAAGTAAGTTTCGTCTTAATGTCTACCATGCTGGTATTATATAATTAATATAACTGGAGTGAACTATTATACAGAGGAACGGCTGTCTGCTGGATGGAGGCTACCACAATGCCGGATCTTGTTGCAGAAGTATCCAGGCTGCCCGGTATTGGCTTCTAGCTCCCTCCCCAGGTGGAGAGGGCAGGAGTCAGCGCCCAGCACTATCGTGCACACGACTGTGCATTCCCAGGATCGCCTACATCATGTCTGAACACGCCATGGCCCGCCCAGTCACCTCATTGGCTGTCCATGTGGCTGTGTAGTCTACTCGCAGTATCTTCACACTTTACCAATAAAACCTTTGAATAATCACCCCGTGTATTACGTCTTTCGTTGTTTCTTAAATATGTCACCACGTTTTATATTCCCGTTAACTTATGTTAACAATTAAGTATCTTATTGGTGATTAAACTGAACTTATACTTACATTTTTTTATAAGTTATGATATTTAATATTAATTAATATGAATAAAAACAAAGAGAAAATAGGTGTCTTTGTAATGCATAGTAAGTAATTGTTTTAATTCAAAATGCATATTATTGAACTGAGTGTGCACGAATGCNTGGTGTCTTTGTAATGCATAGTAAGTAATTGTTTTAATTCAAAATGCATATTATTGAACTGAGTGTGCACGAATGCAATGTGTTGTCCCTTTTATGCAATATTCTAGACTTGGCTAAGTTTTGTTTGCATGAGGCGGAGAAATAGCCTGAAAATAGAACTTTAGCATGACTTCAGAAAAGTTGGAAGTAACCATGAGCGGGGTATATAGAACACTAGTTTCCTCCACGTCGAAGCATAATTTGCAACAACTGTGGATAAATTGGCTGCAGGATAATACATATATTTATTTTTTTCCATTCCCGGCCATTTGGAAGCTTCAACTTAGTACAAAACGTGGCCCTCCTCTGTGCTGGAGGCCGATGAGACATTTCGCTAATGTTTCAATACAGTAATCAGTTTTTTCTTTTGTCTGTGCCATCTAGATGGTAAAGTTTATGAACAAAACTGTTTCCTTTAGTTGTGCAAATTTGTGAGAAGTGAGTGCGTTTCAGAATAGTAGTGTAGTTGTAGAAAAATATATTCAGCTGTACATATTCTACAGTTTTATAAAAATGTGCACTGTAATACGATAGCATCCGTGATTCCAAAAGTATATTTGTCTGGATTTTGGCAGTTTTCCTCCAGAATTAATGTTTTTTTAGATGGGAATATGTTATTTTATAAAAAGAAAACTTTTTGCATTCGCATCCTATTTCGTACATATTTCCAAGCCATTTCCATTTCCATTTTCCAGAAATATTTCTGTTTTTTTTTTTNATTCGCATCCTATTTCGTACATATTTCCAAGCCATTTCCATTTCCATTTTCCAGAAATATTTCTGTTTTTTTTTTTGTAAACGTGTTCAGATTTATTGCTTTAAGTCCCTATGCTACTATTTGTTTATGTCCTCATATTGNGTTTTTTTTTTTGTAAACGTGTTCAGATTTATTGCTTTAAGTCCCTATGCTACTATTTGTTTATGTCCTCATATTGCAGATTTTAGTGACAGCCTAGTCACACAATACTTTTTCAAAGTAATAATTAAGTAATTCTTTCCGAAGTAATAAATCATATCAAAACAAATCAAAGTTATGTGTACAATTGGATGATTGGGAACTAACAAAATACAGCTGTAATTTACTGAACTGGGGTGCACACTACTAGGGATATATCACACCCACTGCAACCGGTATAAGTTGTAACCTGCGACTACCTACATTTATGTGAGTTATACATTCTAACCGAAAGGCAAAACACCTTTTGACAACAACGACCTACAAGNGCGACTACCTACATTTATGTGAGTTATACATTCTAACCGAAAGGCAAAACACCTTTTGACAACAACGACCTACAAGTAAAAGAAAAACTGAACGCTGAAACAGGGACGGAAATGTGACGAGAATTATGGTACCGGTAAAACTGAAATGAAATGAACATGGTTACTGACAATAACCGGATGCGCATTGCAATGCCGCTAGCGACGTAACGAAGCGAGAACACGGAAATACAATTGACTGTCCTCGGGGCTTCCGCTCGTGTTTTGGGTAGCCTATGAACTCACGTTTCAAAGCGCCCTACTTGCACAATCATAAATATAACAGATTTCAAACGCTCTTTTAATAAAAAAAAATTCATATTTCTATGCGGTTCGGCCTGTGGTCGAATATTTGGAATATGTGTCTATCAAATACTAAGAACTATTTATTTACGGCCGTGGAGTTTAGACGTATGCTTCTTGAGACTTTTCACAGTTAATCACAAAGCGTCCGTTATCATTTCAGTCCACATACCGTTAAAACCGCTTATTTACCCCCTGGTATGAAAAATATAAATTTACGTACAAAAATGAAAAAAAAAAAAATTGATTCTGCTTTGGAACTCTCAACTTCTCAATCAAAATTACTCCCACAATTGAAAATTGTACAGTTCAGTTTAAAATAGTCTTTATGGCCTCAATATGTCAAGTGAGAAAATTATAATATTATTAGTTTATGACTGTAACAGTCACAGTAATTATCTACTATTTTTATGTCGTACGAAAAACCTACTTCACGACATAACTATTGCTGCTCTCGATAACTCTCGTGTAAATAAAAAACAACTTCAGTTTAACGCAGAACACACTACATAAAGCTGTAATTCATACGCAAACACACTCATACTATTAGTGTGACCAGGTAGAGAGCCTGGTATGAGGAACCTAAAGTTTCAGAAGAAGGTCAACAACCTCTAGGAAATCCGTTACAAGAGTCCCGCCTGCAGGCAGAAATCATAATACGGCTTCTGGCACTTCCTGGCTTCTCAACACAAACTAGTCATGTGTAGGTGCCTATTACCCGCATAGTCACTCAACAAGTGGCCTGCCACCTACATTTTTCGTACAGTTTCTAATAGTATAACTTGTTTACCCTTCTAAGTAACCACTCAAATTATTCTATATAATTCCCTAGTGCGCATGTGAAACCAACTAGACGTTAGTTATTACGAAGCAAATTAGCTTACTTTTCCGTTTCTACAATTTAGTTCTGTGCCTTCCCAAGAAAGCAAGCGAGTCGTTAAAACAAACAAGAAATAATTTAAAAGGACGAAATATACCGCAGTTATCTCGCACTACAGTTACATTCATATTGCGTATCCTGAGGACTTTTAAGAAAATTACGTCGGTAGGGCCTGATGTCTCACCGACAGCGAGGTCGTTCGAGACGGAGAAAGTTGCTCAGAGAAGCAGCAGAGGTGAAGGAGTCTGTATTGCCCTGCATGTAGTAAGGACACGTCCCGGCATTCCCCTGGAGTGATGTCGGGAAACCAGGGGATTCCGAAATAAGAATGGCTGGACTTGTGTTTGAACCCGTGTTCTTCCGGATGCGAGTCCAGTGATTTACCACTGAGCCACCTTGCTCACTGGCATTCACGGTTAACGCAGCAGTTTTCAAAGTCCTGCTTAATGTATGCTTGTATGCACATTCTGCATTTTCCCGCCATATGCAGAATTAACATTGTCATGGTCTCCTTCACTTTATTCATGCGTCAGTCACGTGAGAGTGAAATTATAAAAAAATAAAAAATCTTTTACAAATTTGTTGTTTCTTACACTTAATATGCGCTAAAAAAACTGAATACAAAGTGAATCATCTCAGCATTCAAAAATGTTTACCTGGCACTTCTATTGAACGTGAAGTCGTGGAATTATTTTCCCTCTGTCGTTAGCAACATTGCCGGGCTCATGCCGGCCGGTGTAGCTGTTAATATACTGTGCATGCAGGTTGGAGCCGTGACATTTTTCATAGTTTCATTTGAAAAGTGCTCAAATAACCGTGGACAGTCTATAATAAAATGGGAATAGTCGTAAAGCATGGATTCTGCAGCTGTGTATGGAATCTACTGCTGCACTTACTCAACATAGGTAACTGCAAGATTTGTCGTCAGGTAATCTGTCACTGTAACTTTGCTTTAAAAATGTAAAGGCAAATTGTAGGTATGTTATTACCGCAAAGCTCAAAATGTATTTCTCAGATATTATAATGGCTGTAGTAAAACAGTACAACGTCTAGCAGCTGTAGTTTAGTAATACATCCTAAAGTTAGCTGCAACCACTGTGAAAACTCAGTATAATATAGTTTTACAAGTTACAGACAATCGTGTTCACTGGTGTGTCCTGCTGTTTATTATTCTCCTTCGCCTGTTCCTACAGCTAATTTCTAAAAATATAGTTTTATGGTTTCACTAATTACAACCAAATTTAAAACGCATCTACCTGGATTATAAAAAGTGTGCATTCGAATTTTTCTTTATTGGTTATTTCCTGTAAAAAAACGAAACCCATAAAACGTGATGACTAATTATTTTACAATAGACGAACCAAATTACACATCTCCTTCAAAAATTGCCAACTAACAAAAATGTATACGAAAAGGAGCAAAAAAATGTCGAAACGCAAGAAGGAAGAAGGAAGAAGGAAGAAGGAAGAAGGAAGAAGGAAGAAGGAAGAAGGAAGAAGGAAGAAGGAAGAAGGAAGAAGGAAGAAGGAAGAAGGAAGAAGGAAGAAGGAAGAAGGAAGAAGGAAGAAGGAAGAAGGAAGAAGGAAGAAGGAAGAAGGAAGAAGGAAGAAGGAAGAAGGAAGAAGGAAGAAGGAAGAAGGAAGAAGGAAGAAGGAAGAAGGAAGAAGGAAGAAGGAAGAAGGAAGAAGGAAGAAGGAAGAAGGAAGAAGGAAGAAGGAAGAAGGAAGAAGGAAGAAGCAAGAAGGAAGAAGGAAGAAGGAATCACTGAACACTATTATTTCTGAATACCTTTTATCCCTTTAAATGTCGGCACAGTTGAACGCATTGTGTTTAAACTCCTTCCGGTCTGTGTATTTGCACTCAGCGTGACTGGACACAGTTTTCTTGGGCAATAATTGTAGTACTGGACATGGTTTATCGTATTTTCGTGTCGATAGAACAGATTTGACGACATAATGCGAGAGAGATAATTATTGTTCTATGCTTTTGTCTCTCATCCTGAGCAATTATGCTACTTTTCTTTTTCAGTCGAACCTAAATGTTTCTGTACTTCAAAATATTTATAAAAATAAGTGGTTCGTTATTGTTAAGAATTATCCTACTAATATTATAAAAGCAAAACTCTCTGTTTGTGTGTGTGTGTTTGTCACCACTCAGCTCCATAACGGCTGAACGGATTTTGATGAAATTTGGTATGTAGGTACTTTAGGTCCTGGAATAGGACACAGAATAATTTTTATCCCGGTAAATTGTACGGGTCGTGTGGAATAACAACAAAACGTAAATCTGCAAAGGCTGGGAACTTGACCGAAATATTTTTTTCTCTGGTGTCAGAGCTTATCAGGCCGCCCAAGGACCTCTGAATTGGTTTAACGACTGCTATCAATCGATAACAACCGGGACTGAANGGAACTGAATATTTAACGTGCCCTTCGGAGACCGGAAGTGCTCAAATGTTATGCCACTATACTGTTACCCATCCAATTGTGTGCTGCTGGGAACGTTGCTTAACTTCGGTGATCAATTAAGATCCCTCTGCCAAGCGCAAAAAGTAGTAGTTAGGTAAAATTATTTCTAAAGTTACAACTTGATGAAACTCACGTTTTGATTTTCATATAACGACGCTGGAGAACGGAAATGTGGCAACTACGCGATAGTTGCACAGATACACTCCCAAAACAATACCCTACTTCTTGGCTATCGGGTAAAAGATATTTCCTTCCTTTGGGTTGCCGTAATTAGTTAAAAACCTAGGCCAACATAGTATAATTTTATAATTCTGTTTTCACATGAATAAATTCTCTTTTTCCAATTTGTTTATTAGTGTATCACCGTAAAACTCAATTGTACCCGGACGAAGACTGGCCGGTTCGCTAGTAATAAGTAACTTATTAATTGCTTGGTTTTTCTTTGGACAATTACCTGAATCTGACTATTTAGATGAAATACAACTATACAGACATTAAAGTATTGATATTCCGGTTAATAATTTCAAGCAAACTTTAGTTATGTACATAAATATAAAATTGCAGAATCTCTAGTTCGGAGAAACAATGTTACCAATTCGCGAAGGAGGTGCTCTGCCCTCCACAGACTCACTCTCACTTATCAGAAACTACATGATCAAATATCTTCAGAAAAGTTTCGTAGAATTTAGTTCATAAGTGCACGAAAAGTTGAAAACAAAGATCTATTTCGAACACTTATTTTAAAAATTATCCTTGTAATAACAATGTGTGTTTTTTTACAAATGGCGACCTTTGTGCCCGAGGTCGTTAAAGAGTTATTTTCGGTTACGCGGTTCCGGTGTCGAGTCTAAGGGAAATAATGGGTACTTGTTCCGTTTTAAAAAGTAAATTAAAGTTACTTCGGCGTGATGTGTGCTTCGTCAGACATTAACTTACTTGACGGAGATTAATTAGAAAACTTTGGACAGCCAAATTTAAAATAACAATGAAGATACAGTAATATCAACGCTTTAGAATAGAATGTGCAATATATTTATGACAATCAATATCCATTTGCATTGTTTTTATACCGCGGTAATGTATTTCAAATAAGTAACAATGAAGTCAACACGCAGTGAACGGAATAACTAAATGAATATCCTAATATTATTGATGTTCACTCAAAACTTCCGTTTTCATAATGTGTCAAGTTAAATAAAAAATTAACTTTGTTAATTATTATTAACAAAGCACGCATTCCTAGATGGTGTTAATGTACTTTACTGTGTACGATAAATAATATGGATTTAGTTAATAAATACACAATTATTAACTTTTACATTCCCTTTGAGTTTAATTTTTGAATACATCAAAACCTGGAAAGACGGTGGTGAATTACCGACGTATTGGATCGATCACATAAAGGCATGGACAACTCAAGTCAGGATATGCGGCAAATAGAGTTATTGAAATCGTAAGTAATGTACTTGCAAGCATTAGAATTTATGACGAAAGCTCATTTATTTAGTGCTTTATTTAGTACTAGCTGTGCCTGTGGTTCCGCTCGCATGGACTATGGAATTATTGTTTAGGTTTTTTTAAAATAAGGTTCCCCCCGCCTTCTTTCCCTTGCCGCTTCCATTCGCCGCCTCCATTGTTCTCCACGTCTGCGTACGGTAAACAGAACTCGCGAAAGTAAATTGATAAATAGTATCCAATATCAACTTTCAGCCGTCCAACTATTTCTGTGCAAAAATTTACGTCGATCTGTTGCTCGGTTGCGACGGTACATTGTTGACGTTGCATTGTTGACGTTGCATTGTTATTCCGTTTGTGTACTTTTTCATTTTCCGATAAGAATTTTAATAAGATATTTGAATAACATATTTTCTCGGGATAAAATGTAGCCTATGTCACTTCCCGGTCCTCCAACTATGTCTGTGCAAAAAAATCACGTCGATCCGTTGCTCTGTTGCGACGTGAAAGAGGGACAAACAAGCATCCAAACACACTTTCGCATTTATATTTATTAGTATATTTATTGTGAACATATATCTTATTAATTAATTTTACTTACATTGTGCAGTGAACAATTTGTTAGTTACAAAAATTGTATAGTAAAATTTTGAAAGTGTTTTCAAATATTTGATGTTAATTAAACTAAAATTAAACTAAAAAACGTAAGGTACACAACATAGCACGTGGTTACATTTAAAACCGACATAAAATCAGTTCATGTGATAAGCAACTTGAAGAACATTTCGTGTATATGGTTTGAATTAAATTCTGATATCGGACAAGATGGAATTACAATATACAGGAAGAAAAAGGCCTCATGTGCAAGTTGGTCATGAAACCCATGTAATAAAGTGGATTCACAACGTACAACTCTTCCACCATCACAACACAAGTTGATTCTTAGCTAAATTGGTCCAGTGGTACATGAACCACACAGCATCTTCTACAAGTGTTGCCTGCCTTTCAGGCTGTCAAATAGTGCTCCTAATGATGTGCGTGCCATTTCCTTGTGAACTACGTACGTGACTACTATCGTCTCACCTAACATACATTTGATTAATGTGATATGAATATGGACATTGTCATACAATTATCGATTATTTGTTTGGAACACTAACTTATTGCTGTGCTGTCCAATGTTCTTTCGGTGGTGTTGTTAGATAAGTCAAAATTCGTTGAGCACTCTCAAGTCTTCATCCATGGAAACGGCAGACACACAAATGTAGTGTAATCTGCTGTTGATTTAGATTTATTTTAAATGAAAGCGTTTATCACAATTTCAATTTGGTAGGTATTATTTTGAAATTAAAGTATTAATTCCTCAAAAACGGTGAGGCTTAGAGTATTATTTGCACAAGGTAACCTTTTTCGTTAACTGTGACATGCATATTAATAATCCATCATTTAAATNGGCTTAGAGTATTATTTGCACAAGGTAACCTTTTTCGTTAACTGTGACATGCATATTAATAATCCATCATTTAAATCTCGTCATGGAGACAAGTTCGACATAAAGGTAGTAACCGTGATTATTTTCATGAAATAATTTGATGACAGCGGCAGACGTTTTAGTGTTTCCAGATCTTTAGTTCATTTATTTATTATCCAGACACTCAGTGTTCCATCTTAAATATTTTCTCAAATAATTTTAATAAATTAATGCTTCAGGTTCAACTTCAAATATGTGCTACGCCCTTAGAATACCCTTTACACCACAGGTCGTATATATGTTGCCTATTCCAGTGATTACCCTGCAACTGACGTTTGAAGGTCGAACTTTTTACAGAGTGTACACACACAGACACNGTTGCCTATTCCAGTGATTACCCTGCAACTGACGTTTGAAGGTCGAACTTTTTACAGAGTGTACACACACAGACACACACAGTGTGTGTCTGTGTGTTTTCTGACTAAACGAAGCATGTGAATATATAATAGCTTGTTGGTGTGTGTGTGTGTACTTTTAAATATTCACATGCCTGGTTCAGTTAGAATGTTTTATTTTTTCATATCTTCGCAACAGTAAAAGCGAATAAACGATGAAGCTCACGGCAAAGTAAAACAATCGTTTAGTATAAAAATGCACTAGAAATGTTTTCAAATTAGAGTCGTTTCTAAATAACTTCAAAATTACAATATACACCAGCAATGTTTGTGTTACGCTGCAGTATGTGGTGAGGAAGATGAAACACCTAACTGAAGTCCGTAGTACACGTGCGGTCATTGTGGGTAAAGAAGATGAAGCACGTTCCTTCTACTGCGGAGTTCATGTTTTCCAGCTCCATATTGGACACACATTTCCGAACTTGTGTTATTTCAGTGAATCCCATTAGCATAGTCTTCAAAGAAAGAGCAAAAATTGTTAATACACTTCCACGCAAGCAAATTTAACTATAGGCTGTTCTGCTTCAGATCTACTTTTATGCACGTTGTGTGTTTCTCTGCCATATGTAAAATTAACATTGCTACGGCTTGATCACTTTGCTCATATGTCGGTCAAGCTAAACTGTGAAATTATTAGAAAACTATATATTTGACATTTTTGATAATTCTTACACTTATATGCATTTAAAAAAGAACGCAAAAGTAATAATTTTTGTACTTACAAACATTAACGTAACCATTTTTATTTCATCGATAGGACCCGGAACTACTTGTCCTCTGTAGTTGCCAACTAAACTGGACCCATGATCTTCAGTGTGCCCGTTAAAATATACGTAGGAAGGGGCAGTGACACTTTTCAAAGGCTGGTTTCGGAAGTGCTCAGATGACTATGAGCAGTGTATAGAAGATAATTAAGTCAATTACTAATTTTCCTTCGTAAAGATTCTACGTTAAATGACAGTTGATTCGTTCAATAAATAATTTTTTTCTCGCTGTTTTTATATGGCCGTTCCACAACCCATGGTCCATTCACGTCACATCTGTTGGATTTTAGACATCAACCCTCACAGTCATTAAATTGTTTTGTTGGTGATGAAGTACGTTAAGCGTGTGTCACGAGGAATATCGCAGATACGATTAATCTCAATCTTATAATTAGAATTAGAAATCACTTTAACTAGCAGGCAAGGCAGACAGGCTAGGAAAGAACGTAAAAAAATATCAGTTCTAACGCCCGTTGCTTGACAGGCGTACAGGACACATTTCCCATTAACAACGCAGAGAAAGTTTTATATTTAGATTTTTTTTTTTTGGTAGTATAAGATGTTTCTTCAGCGTCTATAAATACTGTACGAACGAGGTCTATACTACGTTTGCTGTTAACTAAGATCTGAGGATCCTGAGCATCGGTTAACCACATGTCGTGTTGTATCCAGAACAGGTGGATACTCGTAAATGTATTGTAACTTATTTGAGATCGTAGGAAAAGTGTAGTTATTAAAATTTATTTCGTTTCTTGATATGCTGATGTCTCCTCTGATTGACATTTATATTACCCAGTTGATAAATACAAAGGTAACATCGCCACTACTTACAAAACTTTCTGGCGTTCAATTAAATGCAGACAACCAATTTCTAGACGTGTCTCTAATACTTCTGTCTTCAGTTAGTCCAGTAAAACCCAGTTATGTTCACAGGAGTCATAACTCGAGTGAGTGAGTGAGTCAAGAAATTTTGGGCGGTCCTTTACAACGAGGACTTGAGAGTCTATGGGGGTGAAGAGAGGCGAGTATGAAGCAGCGTCGGAATAGAAGGGCGGGGGAAATGGGAGATCCCCGAGAAAGCCCGCCAACCAGCGGCATCGTCCGGCACAATTCCCACATGCGAAAATCCGGGAGTGACTACGCCGGGAGACAAACCCGGTTCACCTAAGTGGGAGGCGAGTAGTCTAACCACTACATCACCGCTACCCCCACGCAAGTTATATATATACACTGAAGAGTCAGAAAAACTGGTACACCTGCCTAATATCGTGTAGGGCCCTCCGCGCACGCAGAAGTGCCGCAAGACGACGTGGCATGGACTCGGCTAATGTCTGAAGGTATGCAGGAAGCAATTCACACCATGAATCCTGCAGGGCAGTCCGCAAATCCAATCTGTGCCAATTCGAGGAAGGGTTGCACGTCTGTCACGTTTAATGATTCTCGTCAGTCGTCGTTTGTCCTGTTCTTTCACGATATTTTTCCGGCCGCAGAGATGTCGAAAATGTGATGTTTTACCGGATTCCCAAAATTCACGGTACACTCGTGAAATGGTCATACGCGAACATCCAAATGTTATCGGTACCTCGGGGATGCTAAGTCCCATCTCTCGTGCTCCGACTATAACAACACGTTCAAACTCACTTAAATCTTGATAACCTGCCATTGTAGCAGCAGTAACCGATCTAGCTGCCGACCGCATCGCGTTACTCTGATTGGTTGCATATCTCTGTTATTTACATACGCACGCCTATACCAGTTTTTTTTTTTTTTGGCTTTTCAGTGTACTATTTCTTAGCCCTCCTGCATAGCACAAACGGCTTTTTCACATTGTTGTACTAAAAAGTATACTGGCCGAAAATATGCAAAGAAAGCCCTGCAATTAACTCCTTGTACTTTCCACCAATAAACTGATAGGGTCACCTTCTGAAGTCCTAGTGCGTGGTGATCCCAAAGTAAAGGTTATGACTATATTTACATTGATGCGAATAACATTATTAACATAACGCTATAGCTTGTGGTTACAAAGTAACGTTACTGCATGATAAAGTCAGAGTATATAACTCAGTAAAAGTTTTAAATATTTTTGTGTTCCTGTGAATAATTATATACACATAACGCTATAACTGATGGTAAAACTTTCAATGTTTCTGGCGCGTATGACATTGGAACTGGGTCTTATATTCTTATTTGAAAGATTTTGTCCAATGCTAAAGATGTAGCGTTTATACTACTTATCAGCCGAATAACGAGTATCTTTTATATCTATCTATAGTCGGTAATCGGTATTATTCATGTAAACTTTTAACCACAAATTACATGGCTTTCTTTATAACCAGTTTATAAAATGTGAGTGTGTCAATAACTTTTAAGTTGACTGTACGAAATAGCTGTATTTCGAACTGTATTTCGTAGTTCCTTATTTTAATCTAGAATATTCGTGATCAAATGGAAAATATATTTTTGTAATCATGTGGTAAAAACAGATTTTAGATTTTGCAAATCCTGTACTTACAGAACAAATATGACCATCGCATTTTAAAATGTCTGTAGCTCACCACCACAGCTACCTTCCAAGATTATGACTATTCAAAATGGCCATCATCCAGATTGATTAAACGATCATCAACATCAGCCAGTTTATTACCTCCACTTACATTCTGAATCCTGCGCCATAACATACATTTGTATACTATACAGCAAACCTCCTGCGATTCCTGAAATTTTTACCTATCAACTTATTTTCCATGTAGACAGCGAGAAAACTATTTGGTTTATATTCAAATTTTATTTAAGTCTTGATAATTCATTTCTTGTATTTGTTGTAGCTCCAAGGTAAATATGTAATTGTTCAATCTTATGTTGACATTTTGCCAGGAGGGAAATCTTGCTATCCATTTGCATTTACTTTCTTTTTCTAAGTAACAAGAATATCGTGAAACATCTTTTTAAAACAGAAATTACCTTTTATTTTTGCTTTCGGTCCAACTACATACATTTACATGTGCGTCCATTCAGTAAAAGTACTGTCAGTTTTTATATTCAGTTACACAACGTATGGCAAATGTATAAGTAGGCGTCTTACATAAATACCTTGCTTAACAACTCAATTTTAGTGCTATTTTGGTGACGTGAATACAAACTTAACGAATGTGTTCCTGAGGTGATACCTGATGATTATTCAAACTTGTCATTGTGGTTCAGTGGCAGGAATACTGGTTTTGGGACATGGGATTTGTAAAGATTTTGGCCATGAAAATTGTATAAAACACAAAATAAATAGACAGTTATTTCTTCATCGAGTTAAAAAAAAAGTCCATAAAAAAAGTTTTTTTTTCCTATGTTAGTAGGGTTCAATTGGCATCTTCAAATTCGTTGTTTATCATGCAGTCAACGAAAAACTGAAAAATACCACGACCATGGTGAAAGTGTGGCTGGAAAATAAATACATGCATATTAATAATTTAATTGAATGATAAATTCACAATATTCAGTTGTAATCTTCAAATACAGTTTTCCAGGTTTATCATGAGAAGAACACATTTAAAAAAATTAATTATTCGTGACGATTTATTTTGCTGCATATTAACTTAATTTTTAGTTTTCGAAAGTGGGCGCTGTGAATAAAATTGTCGATCAATATATNATTATTTTGCTGCATATTAACTTAATTTTTAGTTTTCGAAAGTGGGCGCTGTGAATAAAATTGTCGATCAATATATAACGTAGTGAACTGCAATATAAACTGTATATAGAGTACACATTCGAGACAGAAACAGATACGGAAAGCAGTTTTCGGAGGTGAAATATCACCAAGCTATTAAACATTGTGCCTGACTCTGACAGATCGTGGTTAATAACTGAACGTCATTGTACTCCACACCATCAAAACTGCAGTGTGGCATTCGGACCTGCGAGGGATCCACATGGACAGGTGCGCTGGTACCACTGCATGGCCAACTTGGCTTGCACCCTCCAACCATTGTGTATGCACTGGGACC
>NQII01010273.1:25761-38500 GCA_002778355.1 Clitarchus hookeri | reverse complement strand
GCTCTCCTACAGACCGATATTTAGGGCTCCGAAATAAAAAAGCACCACCCCTAGCAGTCAACTCTAGAATCAACATGGCGGCCGAGCGATAGCGGCACCAGTGCCCCTAGTAGGCGATAAAGGAACTACTGGAAACAAGATGACGGATGGTGGCTGTGATGCCTACCAATATGTTGGACTGCACCTACCAACAGGGCTGCTGGCCATGGTAGGTGCTACCAAGTTGTCAGATGAAAACAATGTGCCGGCTGGAAACAATATGGCCGCTGTGATTTCATCCAAGATGGTGGAACCACCACAGCAACACAGATTCCAGCCCTTGTTCTCGGACATATCAAATCTATCTATTACTTAGCTTAAAGATATATGTGACATCAGAAATATAATGGATGTAGCAGAAAATCGTTTCTCATTAAAATAGGCCTATTTTTAATCAACGAAAATTGAAATTTTTTGTGTCTATTTCAGATTAAAAAAATATATGTGTTTTAAATAGTCCTGAGCATTATTAGCCTCTCACCTGATGTTTATTTCAGAATTTATTTTAACTGCGTTCTTTTCAAAATAATTTCTAGTCACATTAAAGTTGAAAGAAAATAAATATTGTCTCAATTCAAAATAATTTACGGTAGAGTCTGTGAATCTTAAAATCGGATTTCCACGAGTGTAATAGTATAAGTAAGTCGGTTCAAGGCCGAAATAAAAAATTGGCGTCGAGGTAGTGTCCACAAATTATTTAACGTAACTTCGAAATTCGCGAAGGTCCTGAAAGATATTGAAATCGCTGATGTGGCTAGCACCCTCGAGGATGCTGGGGACATCTTCTCGCCAAATTTTTCTATAAGGCTCACGGGTATAGCGTGTAGAAAATAACAGTCCAGCTGCACACATAGACAACGCGGTACCTAGTACATATATTAATATCCTAAAAATTACTCGCTTACGTCGTCCGGACAGACTCTCTTCTCTCCATCGACCGAACGTGTCTTCACCGCATCGGGACAGCCTGTTATGCACGGCGGATTCGTGAAATATCAAATAAAATTTCATTAAATCCTGCCTGGCGGAAACCAATATGGCGAAGCTTCCTCAATAATTACTTATTTTAAGTCACATTCAAAAAACCCTCNGAGAGAGAGAGAGAGAGAGAGAGAGAGAGAGAGGAATCACAGATTCTGTAACACGCCATATGTTATCATGGCAACTGTCAACAGCCTCTATGTACCTTATGGCCTCCTTATGCAAAACGAATTATTCATACAATCGGAATTACTCACACTACAAAGTAAAACCATAGTTCTTTCCAAAATTATGCAGTACAAAATCCTTCGTGCTGTTGCCATAATAAACAGTAAAATGATAAATAAAATATGATTACTTATATTTGTTACATTAAATGCTAATGAAAAATAGCTAAAAGGGAAAAGTTAGATTTGTGTTGTTACGCAGTTGCATCGCCAAATTATGGTGCAATGAATCTGTACGAAAGAGCAACATAATTTAAAAACAAAACTTTCCATCGTTAAGCTAGTACATAGCGCTAGCAAAAGAAGTCATAAATGCCAATCATCTTCATAAAAGTTGAACAATCATGTCTAAATAGGCAAAATAAACTGTTTGAAGACATAGCAGTACTACAACAATATACTTCTTGGCAGTAAAAAAAAATAGCAAGCGAAATAACATAATTAAATACAAGGGATACAATCCTCTGTGCAACAAACAATGGGATACTGCCTATTTTCTNACAAGCGAAATAACATAATTAAATACAAGGGATACAATCCTCTGTGCAACAAACAATGGGATACTGCCTATTTTCTAAGAACTCCTGGCTAAATACGGTTCCAGGTGTTGACATCTGTTTCGTGTCCTCTCGGCGATCTTCGTAGCAGTTCGCAGTTTGAACTCAGTGCATGACTCCCATTTATGCTGGCAGTTCTAATCTGCGTACACTTTGCACGGTCGGTTCAACAATTCGTCCTCTGAAAGTCTTTAAATTCACGATAAAGAAAGTTCCACAGTGTTAAATAGAATCGAACATGAAGCCATACATTATTATTCTCCTGATTATGTAATAATGATCACTCGCACAGCTGACATCCGAGACCACGAATGTTTTTTGCGATTCGGTCGGTCGAGGTTTTATGGCTTTCTGCACCGCTATGTTACAATTGCTTAAGTGTTCGAAAATAAATTACGTGTGTGTTGTGCACTTCAAGTCCACTGTGTAATATATCCGCGTGTTCCAGTTCTCATGGGATTCACAGGCTTCACTTAATCATGGTGTCTTTTTTTACACATGCGAAACACATAATACTTTCATTGTGATCATTACCAAAGTTCGAATGTTCCGCATTCAGCGAATAGCACTCGGCTCGGATTCAAAATTTGAAAATACGAAGCTAGCGTTATTGGCATACCTACAAGTTAATCTGATATTTCCAACTTATTATCACGCCCCACAACAATAGCTACATGAAGAGAAAATAAAGGAAGAAAAATCACATTTACGAATACATTAAAACTTAAAACATATAGGCGACATAAAACAACAAAACTTNAAATAAAGGAAGAAAAATCACATTTACGAATACATTAAAACTTAAAACATATAGGCGACATAAAACAACAAAACTTCGCTATCACCAAACCTGAAGAGAAAAATAATTACATGAATACACTTAGGATACACATAACATATACACACAAAGCANTGCTATCACCAAACCTGAAGAGAAAAATAATTACATGAATACACTTAGGATACACATAACATATACACACAAAGCAATATATCAGCTTCAACCACAGAAGAACAACATCTCGCATGAAATAAAAAATAAAATCATAAATATCTGCAGCACCACCTAAAATTGATTTTATCAGAGGACGTTTAATTCGACAGCTTTTTATAAAAAAAAATCGTTAAAGGAACCAAGGTTCGTAAANATTGATTTTATCAGAGGACGTTTAATTCGACAGCTTTTTATAAAAAAAAATCGTTAAAGGAACCAAGGTTCGTAAACTTTCCAATCTCACTGTTTATGAGTATTATTATGGAACACTATCACTTTGTGTTTTTTTTTTGCATTGTTCGAGTGGAACTGGACAACTGTAAGTAACAATCAACGTCATAGTGGAGTGCGAGCAGGTNTTTTTTTTTTGCATTGTTCGAGTGGAACTGGACAACTGTAAGTAACAATCAACGTCATAGTGGAGTGCGAGCAGGTATATAGACGTATCTCGGGTAGTATCAGATCGTTTCCCAAACAGATTCCGTCAGGTAGATAGGAAAATTCATCAACTCCAGATAGGTAATTCGTCTCAACATAATCCGCTTCTCATGTGCCTTGAATTCACTTTGTACAGCGTCGCTGTGGTCTAAACATGTGCACTAAACAGCTTTACTTCATGGCGGGCTAGTGCATGTTTATTCACATTAATTTGGCCTGCTACACAATCCTCTTCACTACCTCGTCAGGTACATCATTAAGAAACAATGAATCCCCACTCAAAAAGCACAAATAGGAAAAGCAGAATACCCGAAACTCCACCTAAACATCTCGCCTTACTGGCTTGCATCGGTCATAAGTCAGACGCGCCATTGCACAAACCAACTTTCTTATTCAGTAATAAGTGGCGTTTGTAGGCCGCCTAGAATAATAAGTTAAATCTTCCCAAAAACTCGCATGTGGGCTGCGAAAACTCATAGCAGTTGGCATTCACTACCTTCGTTACTTCATAAGGTCCAGCAAATTTAGGAAAAAATTTCCAGTTAACCTTTTCCCAGTGATTGCTTATAAGCACTGCACATGCTAAAACCAGTTATCCAAGCTTAACATTTTATAACTCAGACAGCTTATTCTACATAGTTCTTCGTTCAGGTGTGATTATAAGGCGGTTTCTTATTATCTCTTCAATATACGTTTTTAATGCTTCTGCAAACACATCTTGTTCTTCTATAATTGCAGGCGGCAATGGTAACTTGGAAATGTCATAAATCACTGTTCGCAGGTCAGTCGACACTTCCCATGGGGTTAAAGTAGTATACTCATGAACTGTGGTATTCATTTTATACTCAGCCTAACTAGTTCTGTCTCTCCAGTATGGCAAAACGTACGTAGCATATTCCCCAGTCTTTACATGCGGTGTTCGCCCAGGTTTCTCTGGGCATGTCTCACTGCTGTGGTCGTGGGCAGAATATGAATTTTTCGCATTCCTTACATTTTATATAACACAACAAAGCAAGCCGACTTCTTGCACAAACAGCTTGAGCTTGTTTAAAATAATGTTAGCATTCGCCTGAAAAATTGCAAACAGCTTTGTGAATTTTGAAAATAAATTCATCACGACAAACACATACGCGACTCAAGCTTCTGATTTCTATGGAGAACCAAACAAGACAACTGAAATTAAGTCGAGCTTTTTTTTTTTATATTATTATTGATTGCAGTTGACCCATTAAATTCTCCTGTGGATGTTTGCAGTGCTGGCACAAATCGCATGACCTGACCGCATTAATTTCCACTTGCTGCATTCCTTTCCAGAAAAAGTGATGCCGTATGGAATCACAAGTTTTCTTAATGCCTACATGGCACAATATCTCATGAGTGTCCAAAACTAAACATAAATGAAGGTTTTCCGGTACTGCTACTTTCCAGTCATCTTCGAATCTGGATTTAAACTGACCCTGAAATAGAACTCCGTCTTCTGTAATGCAAAATAAATTCCTTGGCGTATTTTTTCGTGTTGCATGCCATTATTTTTCTATCGCTGTACTGCAGAGTGGATTACTACACTGATCTTATTTTAGAGTTAAAAAATTACTCTGCCAGCCAACTGCGGTAATCAACTGTCTTTTTACTGGTGCTACTGAGAATTAGTGCTGTTTACTCTAAACAGTCACATGCACCGTCGGGTATACGACTCAAATAGTCAGCTGATGAATTATTACTGCCCTTAGCATACCGAAATTTCACATCTCATTNCCGTCGGGTATACGACTCAAATAGTCAGCTGATGAATTATTACTGCCCTTAGCATACCGAAATTTCACATCTCATTCTTGCCTAACAACGACGAACTGGAGAGACGGATGCTAAAAATCTTACCAGTCTTCAAGTTCAGCAAGGCTTAATGGTCTGTTTGAAGAATTTTTTTCACCCAACATAAGATTCCAAAAATGCTAGAGCGGCGATACCACACTCGACATCTCCTTTTCTGTGGCTGAGTATTTTTTTCCTTACTTATTTAACGTACGACTGGCCAATACCATTGTCTTTTCNTCATCTCCTTTTCTGTGGCTGAGTATTTTTTTCCTTACTTATTTAACGTACGACTGGCCAATACCATTGTCTTTTCATTGCCATCTTCGCTGAGATGGGCTAGCTTCGCTCCCAGAGCATAATCCGACGCATCAGCATACATAGAGTAGGTAGCACCCTACACAGGATGATATCACATGTTCATTCGAATACAAGCACTTAACCGCATCAAACGCTTTCTGTCGTTCCTCCGTCCATTCCCATGGAGCATCCTTGCAAATCAGCTCAAATCAATGCAAACAGGTACCTGCAACTGGTTGGAATAATTGTGGCAAAACCCAAGAACTTCCAGAATCGCACGGAGTTGTTACACGATCCATTGGGTAGGAAAATGTGTTATTGCTACCGGCTTGTCAGGCGCAGTTTGTATTCCAGTAGGTGTAAGAATGTGACTTAAAAACATTACCTCTTACCTGCGAAATAGCGATTTCTTTAGTTTCACTGTCATTCCAACTTCCGTTGATTTCTTGAGAACCAATTCCAAAAGTTCTAAATGTTCATCAAGCATTTCGGACACAATCAAAATGTCATCTACATATGACCTCGCAAAGTCCGCATAGTCCTCACCAAGAGTTGTACGCATGCAGTGTATAAACTGGGATACTGCATTACATAGTCCGAAAGGAAGCTCTTGGAATACAAACTGTTGGTTGCGGAACAAAAATCCTGTGTATTTCTGCGATTCTTCAGTAAGCGGAATTTGCCAGTATTCATGTGTGAAATATATGGTGGTAATTTATTTTACGCCATGATACAGACTTAACAACTCTACCGTTGGCCTCGGTTTTTCCCAGGGTTATATGGTAATTTAATTTAATTTTGGTGCTTCTAAACACAGTCGTACTTATCCTTACCTCTTGCCGACAAACCCCATAGGATTACTATATTGCCTAGATGCACATTTAACGATGTGCCAGGACAACATAACCTAATATTCATCCGCTTTGCAGGCATATCATGCGAGTATCGGATATGATTTGCAGTTAAATGGTTTACCAGGTGTAACTTGAACATCTGACTTGAAAAATTTATTTCGCTTATGCTGTTACGAAAAAATCTGCTGTTTATTAAATAGTAGCTGTTCTACACTAGTCGCTGTTTCTGGCTTCTGTTCAGTGACTCAACACTGGCTACTGCCTGATATATGTCTTCAAAGATGGTGATAACACTCGTGCATGTAGGCTGGTTAATCTGATACAAATATCTTCTTTAAAAAATTTACAAACTTCTCAGACGACCTCCAGCTGTCCGGTGATGAAGCTGCGCTAACAAAACTGTTAGGTGCGCTTACCATCCAGCCAACAAAACCTAATTTAATTTCTGTAGTAAGATAGGAATTCCATGCCTAAAATCAGTAGTATACTGAGGCCTTTAATGACTAACGCGAACACATTCTTAGGTTATTCCAGGCTTTCCATTATTAAACATGCTCGCTAAAAACTGGAATATACTTTGAAGTTGCTCCCAAAATGAGCAGTCGAGGCACCAGGACTCTAAGATATTTATATTTAATGCTAAGATTATGTTAGCCAAATTTTCTGAAATTCAGCTTACCTCAGCACCACTGTCTAGCTGACAAGTGTGACGTGGTCACAGGGTCCTAGCGAGGAGATTAATGTCCAGAGGGAACCACTTAACTAGTTAAAGGAATCTGCTCGGGTAGGCACGATATTCTTGAGGTGGGCGGTGTTCGAAAATCTTTGGTTAATGGACCATGCGCCCCATGTCTTAANCGGGTAGGCACGATATTCTTGAGGTGGGCGGTGTTCGAAAATCTTTGGTTAATGGACCATGCGCCCCATGTCTTAACTACATCGCTCGTGATGATTAATGTCGGTGACTTGATATGCGACGTAACATTCACACTGACGAACTAGGGTACTGTGGCTCCTCAGCATGCCGTTCCAAAGCACTTATATAAAAACACTTCAAAATTCACAAAATACACTCAGGCCTAAATGATGTAGAGGAACATGGCAAGTAGTTGATGGTTGTAAGGGGCTATCGCCCTTAAGATCCCTGTGAAGTGGGAATAAACTACACGTACAGATTGGTTTCAAGAAAATACCATATGCATTTGAGAAAGTCCAGATGAGAAGGTACTGAAACTGAAGCGAGCGTGCGGCACGATACTCCGCACTGCCCTAAGATGTTATCACAAAGGCGTCAATGGATGCGAACAAAAGATTATGTTTTATGTTATGCCGGAGGGGTCGTGAGTTGGCTCCGGAAGGGAGGTGTACTCGGGGGTGCATGAAGAAGTTTAATAAAAACAATCCGGTACAATTAAAGTATATTGCAGTCATTGTGATTGATGTACAAAGTTGCTTCACCCCTGAGCCTCGTGATACGACCTGTCCTAATGCCTACTACTCTCAGACTGAAAAGGGGGTAGCGTGGCGGAGGTAACAGTATTTGACCTCTGCCTGCCAAAACAGAATACTCCTTGATAAAAGATTAAATTTATGAAATGAAACATATAGTCCTTTAATGCAATTTGCATGCCGTGAACTGTGGTTTACATTGACATACAAAAAAGTAACAAAAATTATGTTGCAAATAATTTTTATAGCATCTTCAATATTTTTATATTAAGTCTTTGTCACAAACTGGAAAAAAAAATACAAATAGAAAAATTTGAAACACAGACGTAACAATTATATTAATTAAAAAACCTTTTAATTAATATTAATATTATGTTAGTTTGAAATGACAAATTTGGAATGGTTCAATTAGAGTTCAAGTGTTTCACCCCCCAGGTCAAAACACGTATCTCTGATTAATTATGGACGGGACTTATTAAATGCATTTATATTGATTGCTGTTCATTTAATAAGCATTATACGATACACTAGTTATATTTTCGTCAAGTTGCTGGTTTACTTTGTTCTCGGCGACCGCATGGTCTGCACATTGCACCATAGGTATTCTGATACCAGTGCAGGGATTTCCTCTCAGATACTTCCTGCATTGCTAATAATTACAGAGTAAATATTAAGGGTTGACATGTTGGTTAATGTGGTTGAAACAAAGATATACCTTGTGACAGTGAAAGTCATTACACTGACTCCGGTAGCACATTTGGGCGTGTGGCCTCTGGTCGTGTGGCTGATACCTTGTGTAGTTAGTTCCTACCTGATTCACTAGGTGGTTTGCACGTGTTGGCAAAGACTCTGGGGGAAGCCATGGTCAGCGTCAAACACCTTTCCTTCCAGTACCCCTGTGGGAGCCATTTCGACCCCACGCTCTGTAAGTATCTAAGGCATATGGCATCAAGGCAGCCCACACTGGAGGCATGGCCGCAGCTTGTAATAGTGTTTGTCGGTGTTGGAAGGCCGGCATCGTAGCTACTCGGCGGCTCGCTGATACTGGTGTGGCGCGGCCGAGTAGCTTTCACAGAAATGGTAGTGCTGTGGTAGAAGCTGGCCGCGCTGAGTTCGGCGAAGGCGGATGCTCAGGTCATCGCTGTCGTAGTCGACACTGCCATGGCCATCGCTGTTCCACAGTTCTCCTTCGACTCTTGGTGTACTTGGAAAACCATTCCTCTCTGCCCCCTGTCGCCAGGCATCAGTGCAGCTGGGGGTGGCATGACGTGGCTGCAGTGCTGGTGGTTGGTGACGAGGGTGCCGCACTTACCGGTGCATCTCCCCAGACCTCCTCGATGACTGATACTGCTTCGCTATTAGGCATCGGGATGGCCAGCAAGAGTGCAGTCATGAGCGACGTCTACTGCAATGTCCGCTGAAATATCGTGCGGACTGACGACAGAGGTGCTGCAGGCAAACTCCCCCAGTCAACTTCAATCGCGGCCACCAAACCCTTACTGGGGAGCTGGGAGCCGGGTGTCGGCGCTCGTGGCATGCCGGTGCTGGAGGACTGTACATTACTGGCTGGCGACAGTGGAGCAGGCAGCCCCAATCTTATTTTATCTCCTCCGCCGCTCCCTTATTGGGCGTAAGGATGCTGGCCTTCGATGGTCCAACAGATAGAGGGGGAGCTAGTGCTGCTGGCTGAAGAAATCATCCAGGGTTATTATGGTGTCGTCTTCCCATCCTTGATCCCGTTCCTCGTCTGGACGCCAGACGTCGGGTGCATGTCTGACATGTCCTGAATCACCGCTGGTTGCTGGCCCTGCCTGTGCAGACTCGTGCTTGACATAGTCCCTTCTTCTTCGGAGCCTGCTCGATCCCTGTCGGGCACCCAGGTGTAAGGATAGTTCCCTCCACTGTCGAGGAGGCAAGGTCAGGTTGTTGATTAGGGGAATGGGTAGGTGGCTCGTCGTTTACTCCGTCGCCTGTTGCCCTGATGTTGTGACGATGGAGACTTATGGTGCACTTGGCGCTGAGCTTAACAGTGCAGGTTCTCACCCCCAGTTTGACAGTGATGGGGTAAGGTCCACTCCACTTCGCAGCTAAGCCAGCACAAAAATTGTTACTACCTATTAAATGTGGGTGTTCATGAACATAGACAAGTTTGCCCAATTGCAGTTCCCTGGGTGGTTGTTGGGTGGTGAATAGCCAGGTGTGAATGTACCATTGTTGTTCTTGTACCTGCTGCACTACTTCCTAACCCTAAATAACATAACTTTACTCAAAAAATGCTAACACCTCTTTCTCCAGACGTATTTCAATCGAAACAGTGGACAACATGCAAGCCAGGTCACCCAGAGCACGAGCTTCAGCCAGCAACTGGAGAGTACTCAAACAACCAGGGTTCAATGGGTCGGGCATTATTTTGTGTAAACCCCTAAAAGATGTGCATAAACTGCAAAGAGTGTAACGCGAGTTTTCACACCACATGTGTGTCTGCGGGAGGAATGGCAGGCCATCCACGAGGGAACGTTTTAGTGATAACAGTGTCAACAAAAGTATGCAGCCCAACATGTCCTGGGGACAATTCGTACACAAATTTACGGCCTGATACGTGAACACATATACCACGTTAAAACAACAGGTCACCATGTTTACCAAAGAACAAGCCGCCACCGAAGACCTGGACATATTCGTAAGCCAAAAGTTAAGTCTAGCCGACAGACATTATCCACATCTCCTGGAGGAAGACGTACTCGAAACAATCGTGGAAATTGTGAGATACTGATATTGACCAGCCATACAGCCTATGGTGTTCAACAGAACAGAACACTTTCTAAGAACAGCTGTGAATGTAGAATGAGACACGGAGAAGCGCTGCAAATTTTAATGCGCGTAGTAGAGGCTGGTGGACAAATGCTCGGAGCAATACTGTGGACACCCGGACATCCGAAGGAAAGAGTGGCATAAAGGACAATTACAAAATCCGGGATGTCAATAGTAGGAAGGGCCCACCAAACCTGCATCGCTGCCGCATATGTAAGGACGAGCAATACCACTGGCACAAAATGTGCCCGAGCTGGGCGAGTGAACCACAGGGAAATGACAAAGCGGAGTAGGGCAATGGGGCCACCCTATCTGCAATTGTCTCGACCGGAACTCCCCAAAATAACCAATAATAAACAGATCCAACATTACCTAGACCAGGTTAGCGCCGCCAGTGATCAACTGATCAGGATACCCATATACTTGGATGAGTGGATTATCGTCGCCTTAATCGATATGGCCACATCGCATAACTACGTGAGGGCGGGGTTAATAGCCCAACAACTGATCACCAGGGACAAATAAATCGTACAATTTGCCACATTGAATGGCACCAGCGAATGTATGGGTGAAGTCCACGTGGAAATACATATTCGTGACTGTTATATGGGCATCTTCGCCCTCGTTTCCGACGAGATACGAGAGGACCTGATTCCAGGGGTGCCGTGGCTTAGACAACATAATGCCATTATTGAAATCGCCATGGTCCGCATTCACTTCGTTTTAACCGAACAGCGAATGGTGTACAACCTAGGGTATCGCAGAGAAAACAGCAAACAAGCTGTCCAGCTAGACACGTTCGACCATGCTGTACATGCGGAACATAGGGACGCGATCCAGTGAGTTCTGGCCGAACGACGGGATGTATTTGCCGTGACATACAACCTTAAAAGAACGAGCATGGCAGAACTCGCGATACCACTCACTCGTACGCCTCTCATGATTACGATCCTTAACACCTGAGGATTATAATTCAACAAATCGAGGAAATGATTAGGGATGGGGTAATAGAACCCTCGGAAAGCAAATACAAATCAGCTATCACTCTGGCCTCCGAGAAAGATGGGAGCTGGAGGTTTTGTGTGGACTTCCACCCGCTCAACCCGCCCCCTCTCCACCATCTAGAGAATGATAGTCCGCATAATGGATAGTCTGATAAGGGAGTGTACGATCGCATACCTAGACGATGTTGTCATCTGGTCAAAAACATGGGAAGAAAACGTACAGTACAACACCTATTTCTCGTCTTGGAGCGACTGGCTATCAATGGATTAACGTATGCCAATGGAAAATGTAATATAGCGAAAACAGGTCTCAATACATGGCCCACATGGTCCATGCCAAGGGTATCCAGCCCAACCATGAACAATTGCGGCTAATTCAAGACTATCCTGCACCCAACACGTGCAAATGCCTGCGAAAATTTTTCGGGCTTATGAACTGGTTAAAGTGCTATGTACAAGACTTCGCCACGATAATATCCCCACTATCCGCCCTGTTCTCAACACAACGGTATTTTCAATGGAACCATGGTGCCCAAAACGCATTCTAAGAAATCAAACACTGATTCCAACAGTGCGACAAACTGTCCCACTTAGACCCATGAGTCATTTATATCTGCAAACAGATGTCAAACGCAAACATCTGCAAACAGATGCAAATGGTGCCAAGAGTGGCTTGGCACCATTCTATTTCACTACGATTATGAAAAGGGGACAAGAGTAATAGTTTACAGTAGCACGAAGTTTGCCCCATGCGAACGTAACTACGACTTGAACGAGAGTGAATGCTTGGCTATCATATGGGCACTAAAACACTACCGCCAACACCTAGAGTACCAACGATTCACCTTGAGGACTGACAATCGGTGTCTAATGTGGCTTCCAAACATGCACACTGTCCGCAGCAAACTCACTCTGTGGTCCGTGTTATTACAGGCTTATGATTTCGTGGTGGAACATGTTCCGGGCGAAGTAAACCAACTAGTAGATGCCCTTTCCCATACGCCCTGTACAACCGAAATTACACCCGATGAAGACGGGTGGGAAGTCCTATTCCAGCCAGACAGTCCACCGGATGCCTGGCTACAGCACGTCACCATAGGCACAAGTAATGCCACCTAAGTCCTAACAAGTGATGTAGTATACGTACAAGTACTCGCCGCACAACAGCTGTCCGCAGAGGTCGCGGAGCGTCCGGCGCAATGTGCCAGAGAACAGCTGGCCAACTGGCGCACGGTCGATAACCTTCTGGAGACCCTGTGCCTGCTAGAGAAGA
>NQII01010273.1:0-23912 GCA_002778355.1 Clitarchus hookeri | reverse complement strand
CCCACGGAACACGTACGTCGTATGTCCCGATGCGTTCCTGCTTCGTTCATCGAGTGGTCCTGTAGTATCCCTAGAGAGATCTGTGTAATTAGGATAGGAATCAAGTGTTAGAATGTGTATTAAATATCATTAGAATTTATCGTCCGCGGGCAAATGTTCTTGAAATTCGCCCTTAGGGTCACCGAAGTAATCGCAGAATAAATGCATGCCACATGCATATTTAATGAGCTGTAGAGTAGCAAGGTTAGGGTATTTTTAAGTGTTCTATAAAATTTTCAGAGTGCACATATGTTTCTAATCAAACGAATTAGTAATGTGGTAAATAATTCGTTTTTATTTCAACTTGATCATCACGGTCGTAGAGTGCCCCAAAACTTACCAGACCTAAATCTCCCGCATGCTCTGCAAGGTACCACATAATCATATTTTAAATGTGATTTAGTGTTTAATTAAGAACTCTTAATTCTCTACAGGATTAAGAAAACTCACTCAGAAAATTTCAGTGTTTTATTTGCTTATATTTCAAGTTCAATGTTAATGAGGTCAGTTAATTAAATTACCTCGTGGAATGGAGCGCGTTCTCTGCAAGGACTCAACTCACTCCAACTACGGCAGCCTGATTCCACGGGTCTTAGATGATGCACCTGCATTGTGACACGGGGGACTTTCATACTTTGTTCAGAACTCTTAACTGAAACAGATTAACGTAATTTACCGGAACTTTTACTAAGTTTACAAACAGCCTTCCCCGAGTTCGTAGCATCCCTCCATCAGCTCAATTTACCGACCCCGGAGGTGTAATTACTCTTGTAAGTTTTCACATCATAATTGGCCTTCTTATATTCTAATGGCTGCTGGCAGGCCTTGTGAGTCAGGTCTTCTTTAATTCGCTTTGCATACATGTACCTGTGTATACTATTCAACAATACAGTTTATTTGAGTTAACCGAAACTTGTGAGTTGTCATTTTTGTGTTGTATCTTGGGCCATGGCCCTACCCAGGAAGTAATCGACGCCTCAATGAGACATCCTTCATTTATAGGGTAAAAAAGTAATATTAAGGTGTCCTGAGGAGCCTAAATACCGCAATTATATATTACATTTCACTGTAAATTTGTACAGTGTGTCAGGGGAGACAGCCACGTGGTGTTCGGCCCACGATATTGAGAACTGCCACTTCGTGCTCACCCAGTGAGCTGTACCCATTCTATTCGAAATACGAATATTGTGTACTATTCTGACTTTTCTTAATATAGTCGCCGGATGACGACTGCATTACTGTACCCAACAGCTCAGATAACGTTATCCTCACCAGGACAGTAGCGGTACTTGACGGGCAGTGGCCCGTCCAGTATTGCGGTACCATTGTGTGGTGCTATCTTTGCGCTGTTGTTGTATGGATGCCGGCCAGTCCAAGCATCCTCAGCTGGGCGGTAAAATATTGATCCGCTCGCATGCACTACTGGTGGCAGTCCGTTGGGCACTGAGTTCTAGTTGTCCTGTCTCCCAGTAGGTGTGACAGCTGTGAACATGAGCATTTGTCCTTGTGGCACACTGCATTGACATAACTCTACGGCGTCTCGATAAATGCCGGAGGCTGTTCATACAAAGTTTTCAAACCTGTCATAAATATCTGGCCATAAAGCGACCCTGAATTGTGGGAGACCTGTTTGAATCACTGCCTCTAACACATATGTGGCCGTTATATGAGGGTACAACCGGACTACAATATTAACCCTGTGTCACCACTGGGCTGGTGTACCTGGTGGAGAATTTTGTGAAGAAGTGTTCTCATATCAATTAGTACACGATGACACTCTTCCACCACTCGGGCATTGCCTGTGAATTTCGTCCTAGTACACATGGCCACTCCTTGGGTGGGACACCGTATCGCTGTCATTGCTGCACTTATACTTCCACAAATGCTCGGGGGTCCTCCAAGCTATGCCCAGAGAAATTAGTTGAGTATCTGAAATCTTGTCACATTTACTGCTGGAGTTGCATGCGGAGTTTTAATGGTTCGTGGCACGAACGGTGAGGACACCAAAGCAGGTTGCAGTGGTGTGAGTTGCAGTACACTATATGTTGCCACTGGCAAGGGTCCTGAATATACTTTAAGCTCTCACATGACATCGCGTTTCGACCTGCATTTGATCAGGTGTGGCTTAGTCCCACTGAGTATGCTGTTCCGATAGGCAGTCCCGGTAATAAAAACACCCTTTTTTAAATTGAGGAGAAGTGGCAATTTCGGTCGCAGCTGTGACAGGTTACAATGTCCCCAGTGGGTTTTCCCACAGTTTGGAATGTCGCATATGTCCACGGTAGTGCGGCTACTTGTGGTGGTGTAGTCCTCTGGAATCTTGAAGTTGACACGAGCCAGTCCTTGAGTGATGCTGCACTATGTACACACGAACTGTCCAACATGTGCCCAGATGCATTCCAGGATGATGAGGATGTTCCAGAAGTAGTGTCTCGGACAATACAAGCAGGACGCCAGATCTCCGTCTGGTCCCACGCACTGACATAGATTAGTGAGGACCTCATACATCCATTTGGATAGTGGGCCAAGTAGTGTTGGTGTAGAAGTGGCATATGTTGGCATTGGAATGCAAAGGCGAACGTTTACTGACAGATCATATTTGGTGAAGGGGACATTGTATTTTGTCTTGCAGCAAATTAGACCACGTTCCATGGACCAACACTCCATCTCGAAACCGGTTACGTATGCAGGTCCACGGCTGCACGATACGGATGTGCTGCTTGTGTTGTACAGAAATCTTCGGAGGAGATGGCAATGGACCTCACACTAGCGTAAGTGACCCACGCACATGGACTGTAGTTTCTGTGGTGGTAGTCGCGGCAAGTCCAGGGCTGAAGCATACATGATCTCTCTCTCCTACAGCAGGTGGTGCAGCTGACTGGTGGGGTGTGTGGAGACACTAAGTGAGGGGGAGGATCCCTTTCTCCCCTGGAATACAGTGATATAANGAGACACTAAGTGAGGGGGAGGATCCCTTTCTCCCCTGGAATACAGTGATATAATGCCGGCATTTTCGTGCTCCGTTCACACAAATGGCGAAAATAGCAGCTCCGCGAATGGTCACACATGTGGCACCATTATTTAGCCACACAGAAGGATGCCAATTGACACGTTTCGGGGTTGGTCACAGGATCTCAGTGAGGAGATTAATGTCCGGAGGGTGCAAGCTAACCAGTTCGAGGAATGCTTGGGTTAGCACGAGAATCTTGTGGTGGGCCATGTTTGAAAAGCCCCGGCTAACAGGTTCTGTGTGTCGTGTCTTAACGTGTTCGCACATGATAATTGCCATCGGTGGTTAGATATGCGATTAACATACACACTCCCGAACTGGGGTATTGTAGCTCCCCAGCACACCATTCCAATGCACTGACATAAACATTTAAAATTTCACAAAATGCTTTAAGACTTACGTGATGTAGAGAAACATGGCAAGAAGTTGATGGTTGTAAGGGGCCATCGCCCTTAATATTCCGTGAAGTGGGAATAAAATACACATACAGGTCAGTTTCAAGAAAATACCAGTTGTATTTGTGAAAGTCCAGAGGAGATGGTACAGAAATTGAAGTGGGCAGGTGGCACTAGGCCCCACACTGTCCTAAGCTGTTATCACAAAGGCATCAACATTTGCGAACAAAGATTATGTCGTACTTCATGCCAGTGTAAATTAAAAGGTTCAGGTACGATTAAAGTCTATTGCATTGAACATGCTTGAAGTACAAAGTTGCTTCACCCCCGAGCTGTGTGATGTGATCTGCTCTAATTGCTACTACTCTCATATTGAATAGGGTGTAGCGTATCGGAGATAAAGTTAGTTGACCACTGCCTGCCAAAACAGAATATCCCTTGACAAAAGATGAAATCAGTAAAATGAAACATATAGCACTTTAAAGTAAATTGCAATTTGCATGTCGTGAAATGTAATTTATGTTAACATACAAAAAAGTGCCAGAAATTATGTTGCAATAATTTTTATAACATTTTCAATATTTTTATGTCGAGTCTTTGCCACTACATGAAAAAGATAATACACACATAGAACACTTTAAAACACGGAGAGAATGATTACATATTTATTAAAAAGCCATTTTATTAATATTAACATTATGTTTCATTAAAAACCTTTTAATTAATGCTAACAATATGTTAGCTTGCCATGAGAATTTTAGCATGGTTCAGTTCGCGTTCAAGTATTCCACCCCCGGAGTCAAAACATGTATCTTTGATTAATTATGCATAGCACTTATTAAAGGCATTTCTAAATGTTGGTGTATTCTTTTAATAAGCATTACACAATGCACTAGTTTTTTTTTATAAAGTTGCTGGATTACTTAGTTCTCTGCAACCATATGATCTGCACTTTGCATCTTAGGTATTCTGTTACCCGTGCAGGGATTTTCTCACTTCCATTTCCTGTATTGCTAATAATTATGGCAGTAATTATGAAGGCTTGATCCTGCTTGTTAATGTGGTTTAAACAATTTTATATGTTGTGGTAGTGAAAGTCATCACATTGACAACCGAGACACTGGCAACCGGGACCTTCTTACAGCAATGCAAAACGTGCTTTATGCGGTATGGGGCCCCACTTGCAGAGTAGTCGGAACATGCCACGAAATGGTTTCGGGACATCACTCGCGAGTAGTGGACCTGTGTTGGCGAGTTTAAATTGTCATTGCCAGACTTCACAAATACGGTTGAGATACAATTTTGATGATTCTGCAGCCCACGTAGCTTGCCCTATGGAACTGTGCCACCCACAATCGGATGGTGAGAACATAAAGTCCTTCATCCATGATAAGTCATGCCTGTTCCGCAAGCTTCATGGTGGAGAAGGAGATACAGAAGTCCTCGAAATCATTGTCGAGCTACTGCAGTCCGACCTCGGTTTGCATCTGCGAGAGTCGACTATGACTTGGAAGGCTTCGTTCGCCAAGTGTGTGGAATCGAATGAGACCTGTAGGCTAGGTGGTGCCTGTACATTACATACCGCCCCCTGTCCCTCGAGGTGGTGCTGCTTGCAACCGCCCCTGAAGACACCATGGCCATTGTCTGCTATACTCCATCGGCCGCACACATACATCAACCCCAGTCCCGCCTCCAGGCTGGACAAGGCCGTGGACCAGACATACGTCAGTCACCCTGCGGCCAGTTATGCCCTACCATCACCTTCCACTGGCATCGCGAGTGCCCGAGCAGACCGGTCCACCCCAGCGATGCCTCAATGCTACGAAATGGGAGCATGAAATGGGTTANTTGGTGTTGGTAGGTTGGTAGTACTGGTATGAAAGGGGGTGGCAGGATTGGCGTAGGGAAGTATGGGGCAGGTGGTGTGTAGTACGAGGTGCTGGTAGGGAGCTTTGAGGTACAGTTGGTATAACTGGTTGCTGCAGCATAGAATCTGATAGCAGTATGAATTTATTGATATTCGCCACGTGGTTTACAAGTGGTTGTGGCTGTGTTTACATGCCCACCTCAGTGGTGTACTGCATTGAGGTGAATTATCCAGTCTGTAATGTCACTGTTTCTCCCAGTTGTAGACACTATCCGTTCACTAGGCTTGTAACATTCACATGTTGGTTTGTGAAAATGTGTCGGATAAGGTCTGGCCAACAGGTCTCGCTATAGTGTAGAATGATTTTCTGAGTCCTGTACAGTGCCTGGACTGAAATTGGTCTGAGTTTGTGTCCATTTTAGGGCACAGTTAGGCACATAGTGTGTTATGTTCGTGTGCATTCTGCACACTGCACAAGCAGAGTATTTACTCCTACACACTCTATGTTGGCACACTGTTGTTGATTCGTTTTGATTTGAAGTTGGCCGGAATTATTTAGTTAATGCCTGTAGTGTGTTTCTCATCACTGAAACTTTCACCTATATCTTTGCTTCAGCAATTGTTCATAGTGCTGGTGTTTCATGGGACTGAACTTCCAGTCACATGGATAATAATGCATGCCTTTCTCATACTTCGCCACAACAACCTTTTTGATGGGGCACAAACATTGCAGACAGAGAGGCGTCAGAGTGCCTACACATGTCTGGTCAACCCTTGTTTACATCCACTGCACAGAAGACAAACCTGGCAGTTTAGGTAAAGGACATGGCCTACACCTCGTGACAGATCATACCTGCACTCGCATGAAGGCGTGTACCGACCAGTGGTGGAGAGATATGCCTGCCTACGCACATGGCCTGCTGTGTCTATCAATACTTCCCAGGGTAGAGAAGTGTCGCTGAAGTAGGAGAGGAGGTGAGTGCAGGTGCACCCACTCATTCATTCTGCATGCACCAAAGGTGCTGGAGGTAGAGGGGTGGGGATGTCTCACTGTCCCCAATATCGCCACCTTGCTGTTCTTGCCCTGCGCCATGGACAAAGTGGTGAGCTGGAAATCTGGTTTTGGTGTACTTTTCACCCACAAGCTGTGGCATACTTTTCATCCATATGCCATGGCATCTCTGGGCATCATTCTGGCATCAGCTCACCCCATGCTGCTCTGAGTGCTGTTGTGTTCTTGTCTCGATAATGTCGCTGGGAAATAGAGTTATTTTGATGTTCCAGGTAGTGAAATAAATTTAGTTAAATTTTGGGTTGACCAGATTTTTTGAATAGGAGGTTGCATGGTAGGGCGATATTTATGTGAGTGGTGGATTGGTGGGTCAGCAAATCAACGAGGCCAGGAGCAGTTCAGGTGAAAAGGGAGAGTTTATGAATTCATTATCTGACAGGCGCCAGANGAGTAACAATGCTTTCCAACTCAGCAATACCCCTCGCCACATCTTTGATCTGGAAACCAAAATACTGTGCTAGTAGACTATCCTTTAACATTCCATTATCTCCCTCATAGATGCTTACCAGTTTGTTGTACATTTCTGCAGCATATTTACAAGACATAATCAGTTGTTTGTTCTTTTTACTGATCGACATTATTATGGCCTTTTGAGCTTTGGCATCCTTCTTTTTATCACTATTCTCTTTGGGCTGAGCTGTATACGAAATTGCATCAAGGGCTTCAGCTGCATTCAACAAAATTTTCAGCTCAAAACGCCAAGAAGCAAAATTTTCGGGTCCCTCCAATATTTCTATGTTACTGTATTCGTCGTTATTACGGCTGCCCATCTTACCTGGTTTTACTTGTAAGCAGACAAATCGGCGTAATCCTTGGAAACTGTGACACACGTTTTTTACTTTATCATTCGGTACTCAATTTCACTTAATTAACGTCTTTTACCTTTATAAACACTTGTTTATATTATTAGAGCACTTGCCTGGGCCCATAACCTGATGAAGGAGCCTATTTTATAAAGATAAACAAGGTAATTAGTTTTGTTAAACTTAATAGTTTTTAGTCAAAGAGACACACCCAACACACATTTTTACATTGTTTTAAACTGGCCATAGCACAGAGGATACAAAACAAGGAGGTAACTAGATATAATCGATTTTACAATGTTTAGTTATCAAAACTTATCCAAATGTCAAAATTATATATCTTTCAATATTTCAACAGGCGATGATGTGTTAGTGATGTCTCCTCTTAATCTCAGGGTTGTGGTCATCTGCCCAGACATAAGCTTACCAAGATGTATTGCATAATGGGCTTCCCAGTAAATTCAGTAGATTATGTTGCGGTACTATAAAATCTAACCCAAGCCTATTTACATGAACTCAGAATTCAGTTGTTACTATGAAACATCATACCTCCGAAAGGTTACACTTACTTGCAGGTTGTCGAGGCCCATGCCCTGAAACGACCTGGGGTGGTGGAAATAAAATAATTGGCTTGTTTGCACACAAATCAATTTAATAGTACTTGTCACATTTTCACAGCAAACAAGTTCAGGATACCCAACTAATACGGTTCCTCGGTCTAAGCCCGCCAAGTATGCTTTGCAGAAGAAAGTGAGGCTGATGAGCCCACACTACGTTAATTAAGTTGGAAATTAAAGCTTCCCTTTCGATTCAAGTCTTGGGGGATGTGGGGCAGCTTTCTCTGGGCACTAAAAGAAGTGGTTCCAAGTAATTTAAACTATAGATAAGCTAAATGGTTGATGTTAGCATTGAATGTGCCCGGGTGCACCGAGTATGTGCTGGCTTCCAGGAAAAAAAACATGTCTGCCTCGTCTGGCGCATATCCGCATGCCTCACAGTTATCTGTTAAACACTGCATTAATTGATACAAACATAACTTTTGGCACTCCTGACAAATTAAAAAAGATATTTGTAAAACCTTCCTTACATTAATGAAACTAAAATTAACAAATTGGAATTTAAAAAGTGGAATTTTTTCACAGGGCAAGTTGCACTCACTTACACCAATATGCACACATTCGCAATCACTCTCACTGCACTAGCTGGTGTTAAATTTTGGCTTCGGGATGCTACTCGTGCATGTTTGGTGCATGCTGTACGCTCAATGTCGTGTCTGCTCCTTTGGACGCACTACTTTGTAGACAGTTTAGGGCAGGATCTAGGGTTTAGGGTAATGAGGGCGCCGTCCTGCACATAGACAAATATTAAGTGAAACTTATGAGGTGACGACCAATCAGAACAGAGCATTCGGAGTTGTTGGTGGGGAACTTATTTACAGTAATGTAATTATAAACCAAATTAAAAATATGTGGGTGTATGTGCACTTGTTGACGATTCTATTTGGTAACAAAAATAAGCTTCTTTGATAGAAAATATCGGCATTGATGTGTGATCTGCTAAAATATTGTTGTGATAACGTGGTTAGGTTTGGAATTAAAGTAGGATGTGTCTCAACTTGTTCACTATCACTCGCCACACTCACTCTAGCGAATTAATACTTGTGACATCTGTAAGCCTTCTGTATTATTTCTCTTAAAGAATAGGTAGTAAATAGTGAACAAATAAAGTATTGCTGGTCTTTCACTTTCCTCGAAGAAATTTACAGTGTTTTATGAAATAGACACTTATTTTAATTGGTTACATTTTTGCTTGATCAAAAAATTAACTGTTGTGAGCAAAGCAAGGTATTTAATAATATGTGCGCAATTAACCTGAGCGAAAGGTGAACATAATAACATCATTATATATTCTGTTCCATATCAAATGGAATATTGTTTGTATTACACATTCAGCAACCACAAGGATAAAATTAACTAGATAAAAAAATTTCTGATAATATCTGGGTATTTGAGGCACCCTTGCTTCTTGTTTCCATTGGCTGGAATGAAGAATTAAAACATGATTGGAAACTTAAAATTCATAAGACACGTTTCTGTATGCCTGATAAGCTCCTTCTGCATAACTTCTAATACATAATAATTTTATTATTAAATTAAGTGTTAAATTGTGTGTTATTTCATGAGCAGAATACTTTTTAGTGTGTTATCTTATGTATTGGTTTTCAATGGAACTTTGCAGGTTGCATGCATTGTTGGGATTTCCTTAAGCATTGGATAAAATAGTTACACTTTATATCTTATGTGAATCTTATGAAGCACTGACCAATCAAAACATAGCATTCGGCCTTATGGCGGGTTACTTTTTATTTAAAATATTGTATGTATAACATTTTTTTAAATACCTGTCTGTGCATATGTTTATGATAATATTTTACAGTGAACCACGCATCCACGGGTTCCTTGTGCCCACTCTGACTGCAGCAGTCACATCAACTACACCAGCTACACCGGGCCACACCAACCACATCAGTCAAAAAGTGCGTAGTGCGGGTCGACAATAACAGATCTTCCACCTTCTTGCCGACAGGTATTGCGCAAATCAAGAGACTGCCCTACTCGTGTATTACAAGAGGTAACTCTTTTAATAAATGGGTAGGCGATACGAAACTGTGTTTACCCCAAAGCCACAGCCGTTGGGCGCACTGGCAAATAGTCGTTGCGTCCTCGCAGTTCACGGAGTGACGTTAACTGGCTTGTAGGCCAGACCTGAAGAGATAGGTGCCCCAAAGTGTCGTCCAGTGGTGTACAGTATTTTAACAAACATATTGAACACATTCGCCACATTCACGGCTACAGCCAGGGGTGCTTTTCATTGTATAAATGGCCATCAAGCATGGTATTCCACATCCCTTTGCCCAAGTGGACTCGTCCATCCGTTCAGGAGACAGCCACCTGGCAACATAGTAGACAGTAGAATTCAATGCATCATCAGAAGAGAAGTTCAAACACTTTTATGAGAATATTAAATAACTTATTTAATCTGTATTTATTTAAAAGTAATTATGTTTTTCTAAAATGGAGATTGCCTATAAAGGCCTCCGGCATTGTAACAAATAATTTAGTGTGGTGACATTCCCCGTCAATTTCACAACTTCGACATTAACAGACATTTGTTAATAAACGGGGATGTCACCAATGTGTTAAATTAAATTCATACAACTTTTCAACATTATAATCACATCACAAAGTGTTCGTGTAATGTTTCATCGTTCGGCGTTTGATGTCGTTTCTCGTCACTTGTGGCGACAGTAGACATGACTCGCCCCAGTTCACCTCAGCACCCGGACAAGACCGGCGGCGTTGGTCGCCTGATCCGCTAGCCCACTCAATACCCACATATTAGGTTGTAATCATTTAACTACAATAGTAATATATTAGTCACCAGAACATTTATCTTTAATGTACTGAGGGGAGAGCCAGCCACCCTCTCACCGGAGAGTTTAACGCAAACCCGTCTCAATATAACACCACATGTTTTTCACCGCTTAAGTGCTGGGTTCATTATCATGCATAATTCACGCATTATTCAACTGTGGCAAGGAGAGTTAATAAACCGCTCAACCAAGTGAAATCAGTGTCAATTCATTGTAGGGCATCCTTTGTAGCATGAACCGCATTTCGTTAGCATATTGAAGGCGTTCGAGACGGCCTACAGTCTCGCCATCTGATTTAAGAAGTGCCCCATGGGCCATCGACCGGACGACCATCATCATTAGCTCACAACAGAGTTATGGCACCAGGCAATATAACCTCCAACAAGCCCTGTTTAACTTCGCCGACGTCTATTTGTTAACAAAAATAAGTTTCTCTATGATTTGCTTAAACATGGTTGTGATATATGAGGTTAGGTTAAAAACAAATGTAAACATGACAGGATTTTCGCCTGTTTCCATTGGCTGGAATCAAGAATGAAAAAGATAATTGGAAATTGCAAATACACAAGAAATGTTTCCATATGTCATAGAAGCACTTATATCATAATTCTTAATGCATGTCTTTTTTTTATTGTAAACCTATTCAAAGGCGATATATGTCAAGAAGACTGGAAACTCAAGCAGGGGGTGACACTAGATAGGCCCTGTTGAGCCATTATTTTCTCAGGTCACAGCCAATGTGGCAACCCCAAAAATGCAATGGAAATTTATTCATGTTTAAAAAATATACAATTAGGATCGACCAAACCTTTCCTCAGTTTTTAACTATGAGAAGGATGGAAATGTGATTTTAATTTTAATATATAAAATTGCATAGCAAATTTATGAAACTGCATTGGATAGTTGCACTGATGCTGACCTGTTACACTTGATGCTTTGTGACTTGCCTGGTGTTATGTTTACCGAAACATTATCATTGATTTCTCATAATCATTGATTTTTGATTTGTGTTGTTAGAAGGACATTTATATTACCAAGGTTTATGAAAAAATGAGGATCGTCAGTTTCCAATGCCTAATTTTTTAATGTATTGGAAGTCAGCCCCCAGAATAATTTATGTAAATTGCTTACTGGATGTACAGTAGGAAAAAAAACTTAGGGCAAATGGGGTTACCCATAGACTAAAGATGAGGTAGACCGATCTCGCTGGCTGTCCACAACCAATGTGCATGTCCCAATATTAAACTGCTTTTCCACAAACATGACTTAACGAAATTTGCATGAATTGAATTTGAGGTTAGAAAACTGATTTGTAAAAATTGCTTAGAGATGTATTAATACTTCCTCTAAACAATAGGGAATGTAGTTTGATTAAATTCAAACTGGTAAAAGTATTTTATTCATATCATATTTCTTGTAATTTAAAAACTAAGATATCTACAAACACTTTCATCATTTTGAGCATGTGAATTTAGCAGTTGTATGTGATTGGGGTAGTTGTATGTTTGGTACATGTGTAGAAGACGAATAAGCGATCTACCTCATCTATGGTTATGGGGTTACCTAAACAATTTTTACCTTGCTGAAGATGGGTTCTTAAGATTGTATCATCAAGGTACGCAATATTTGATTTGAGGTTAGAACAATGATTAACAAACAAGTGCTTTGAAACATCTTTATACATTTTCAAAGCAATTTGAAATGCAGTTTGATTTAATTCAGATGGGTGAAAGTATTCTTATTAATATAAAAGTGTTTGTCATTTACAAATTAAGATATAGACAAACCTGCTCATCTCAGTCGATTACATGACTTTGACCGCTGTGTTCATTTCTGGTAGGTCAAATTTGGGGTTTATGCGCAGCAGACAAAAAAATTGTCTACCTCATCTTTAGTCTATGGAACGCCTGACCATAGTGCTGCTTACTTTGTAATTCACAGGTGAAACTCATGTTTTAATATATACTACACATGCTATTTAATCAATTTTAAAACATTCAGTTTATGATACATTGTATTAATTAACAGTAATCAATATATTGAAATGTACAAAATTCATAATTTTTTAAAAATTCAGAAATAAAGCATAATATTGCACAGCAGAAAGACTGTATATTTAACCGATTTTCGTCACATATATAAAGAAAACTGTTCTAAATCATTGTTTGTCTTTTAAAACCAAAAATTTCGAAGGATCCACCAAAAAAAATTTACCAAAAATCAGGAAATTTAAACTATTTTCCAACACCATTTCACTTTATTTACTAAAATTGTAATACTTGCTAACTCGTTATTTAAATTTTCAATATAATTTATTACACTAGATACTTTCAATATGGCATTTGTAACTATATATGTAATGTAACATTGAAGAATATACTGAAATAATGATTTATGTGTACATAAATTACAACATGCTCCTGGTACCAAATGTAAAGCAGCAGAGTAGTTTCAGGCAAAGTGTAAAAATTAATTAATATTTTTATCATCATGACGTGGTCGAGGTTACAAAGGGCTGGTTGAGTTTAAGAATGCCCGGCGCCATAACCCAGTGGAGAGTTAATAATGAGGGTCGTTCGGTCGGTGACCCAGGGGGCCCTGGATATCTCCATGAGTTTGTTGATGATGTTGTCACGTACTTGCTGTTGCACTATTTATACCTTATGATGAGACTGTACGCCGTCTCGTATGCCTGAAATATACAATGTAATTGTGAGTAATGCTATAAAGGGGTTAACCAACCTTTAACGACACATGTTTAACTTTGAAAAGTGGTTTATTAGGTGTGCTTGCTTACACGTGAATAATGCATTAAAATGGACCCAGCACTTACAGCCTGCCGGTGACCTTAGCATGAAATAAACGTGATACTATGTTGATACGCGATAGCATTAAGCTCTCTGGTGATAGAGCGGGTGGCTCACCCTCGGTACTTAAAATAAATATAATTAATTTTCCGGTTGATTAAGTTAATATTGCAGTGAAATGACTACAGCCTAAATGGTGATACCGAAGGGGCTTGCGGAGCAGGCGACCAATGCCACCGGTCTGGTCCGAGTGCTAAGACGAACTGGCCGAGTGGCCTCGATTTCCATCATGAGTCACGACAACCGAAGTCAAATGGTGAATGATGAAACGTGACTTGAACACTATGTGATTTGATTGCAATGGTGCAAAATGGTATAAATTAAATGAACATATTGGTGACATCCCAGTTTATTAACTAATATATATTATGATTGAAGTTGTGAAGTTGACGGCGTTGTCACCGCACTAAATGGCATGTTACAAGGATGGAAGCCTTTATAAGCAATCTCTGTTTTAGAAAACATAATTACTCTTATATAAATACATTTTATATATGATACTATATTTCTCAAAAAAAGTGTTTCAATTTCACTACCTGTGACATATCTGAATTTCACTGGCTACAGTGTTGCTAGGTGGCTGTCTCCTGAAGGGATGGACTAGTCCACCAGGACAAAGGGGGATGGAATGGCATGCTTGATTGCTCTTAATACAATAAAAACACACCCCCTGACTGTAGCTGTGAATGCGGTAACAGTGTTTAAAGTGTTTGTAAAAATACTGCACACTCTTGGTGACACTTAAGGGCACTTATCAATCCAGTTTCGGCCTACAAGCATATTCAACATCACTATGTTGTGCGTAGTGTTGTAAGTCATGGTATGAGCTACTAGGAAACAACGACCAATTGCCAGTGCGCCCAAAAGGCTGTGGCTTTGGGGTAAACATAGTTTCGGATCATGTACCTATTTATTAAAAGTGTTCCCTCTGGTTATAAATGAGTAGGTCAGTCTCTTGAATTACGTCTTTGTCGGCAAGAAGTTACAAGTTCCGTTCTTGTCCACCTGTACTATGCACTCGTGGCCTGATGTGGTTGATGTGGCCGGGTGTATCTGGTGTAGTTGTTGGAACTGCAGCGGTCAGAGTTTGCAAAAGGAGCTCGTGGACACGTGATTCACGTCAATCAGTACTTACGAATAAGAACTCACAACTATTTCTGAAATGATATGAGAACTCAGATTTCATAACAAATTCAATTAGTGGGTTCAGCTATTTAAAATTTAACTCAAAAAAAAAAAATTTCATTAGTTTCTATTCTTTAAACTAGCTAAGGTATCGCACTAGAAAGTGTCAGTTTAGGTTAAAATTCGTCTCTGCTTCATTAAAATTAATCGATGACTAAGCCGAATAAAATTTAGTACGATGAAATCTGGAAAGGTATTTAAGATCTAGATGATCTGGTCATAGGCAGGAGTATTCCCCGGAATGCTGCAGGGCATATTGAAGTGTTCCCTTAATTAGGCTCTCGGGTTTATAGTGCAATTGCAGTCCCAATACTTAAAACACAAACCATGGTAGTTCGACTTACTAAACCTTTAAAATTTACATGGCCAGCTATCGATACAGGCCTGCCTCCCACTATTTGCCGCAAGCGTCTTTGTCTACATCGAGGCACCCTATTTACAGGTGCAAACTCAGGACATTTCCTTAAAATAAAATAAAAATCCTTCGGCTAAAATATCATTCAAAAGCTTAACACCTTCAAAAATCAACAAATCAGGAAAGTGCTAGAGGAAAAAAATTACTCATCTTGCCACTTAGTTGCTCTGGAAACGGATCAACAACTACTCTGGAACTAGGGTCATCTCAAATACATTTCCAATATAGTAAACTGGAAAGACCTATAAATTTGTTGCAGCACCAAATAAATCAGAAAATTACTTGAACAATTAATGTATATATAAAATAACACTAGTACTATGCTAAGTAAAAATAACATACATGAAATAATATTACATCTTGAAATTACCAAAATTAGCAAATAACTTAAATTCTACATATAACACTTATTCACGAGATTAATGAATCGCACCTCCAAAATTTGATGAGGTGCAATACTTCATCATAATTTTGTAAATATGTGTTAAATCGGTAAACATTTTAAATTAAATCATTATATAACATATGGCTTTAATAGTTCTTAAGAATCAATGAAAACATATTAAACAGAGACATTATATACAAGTGACCAAGCAGCTGCCACCAGAGCCCTTGTCGACCCACGCGCACCATCTAACAGCCAAGTTGGAGTCTATACTCGGCGCATATTAGTCATGCACAACATGACCACCACTCAGGCATGGTCTGGCACGCCCACTGTCATCATGCCATCGGCCCACAGTCGCTGTACCAATGCGGCTCGTGGAACACGCACATCGTATGGATGTTCGCATCGTTCACTTCGGAACGGGCCATGACCCGATACCGAGTGATGCAACAGAGTGTATGTGGTGTCCCCAGAGACATCTGTGTAATTAGGATAGTAATCAAGTATTATAACTTTTTATTAAATACTGTTAGAATTTATTGCCCACAGGCAAATGTTCGTGATTTTCGCCCGTAAGGAATTGCGAAGTAATCGCATATTAAAGGCACCCCACATAAATAATTTTTATGTGGTGTAGAGTAGCAAGGCTAGGGTATTTGAAGTGCTTTATATAATTTTCGGAGTGCAAGTGTGTGTCTAATAAAGAAAATTAGTGATGTGGGAAATATTAAGTATTTAGTTTAACCTGACTGTTCCGGTCGTAGAGTGCCCCAAAACTTAACAGACCTTAATTTCCGACATGATCTGCAAGGCACCACATAATTATGTATTATATTTAAATTACTGTTTAAGAAAGAACTCTGAACTCTCCTCAGGCTAAGGGATGTCCATCCCGAACGTTGAAGGGCCTTATTGTCTATATGTCTTACATGTTTATGTAATGAGGTTAATAAACTAAGATACTGCGCATGATGGTGCAAGCTCTCGGTGAGGATGCGGTTCGTCTGCACTACCCCTGGCAGTCATATTCGACGGGTATTAGGTGCTGCACATGAATCGCGTTGCGGAGGACTTTTATACTTTGTTCTGAACATTTAATTGCAATAGGATAACATAATTTCCTGGAACTTATAATTAGTTTACCAACAGTCTTCCCTGTGTTCAATTAACCATTTATTATTGTAAGTTTTCGTGCCAATCTTTGCCTTTTTGTACAGTAATAGCCACTGGTAGGCCTTGTGAGTCAGGCTCACTTTAATTGGAATAGTATGCATGTGACTTTCTACACTATTGGGCATTACAATTTACTTTAGTTAACTGAAACTTGTGAGTTCTCATTTAGTGTTGTATTTCTGTCTCTGGCCTTATCCAGGAAATTATCCATGCCTTAGGGAAGCATACTTCATTTATGAGGTAAAATGTAATACAAAGGTGCTCTGGGGAGTCTGAATATACCCTGGCTATATATTACATTTTCCTGTAAATTTGTGAGGATTCTGTCAGAAGATCCTGTCACATGGTCATTCAGTTCTCTATCCTGAGACCTGGGACTTCGTGCTCACCCAGTGAACTGGTGCCCATTCTATTCGTAATAGGAATATAGTGTAATATTCTGACTGCTTAACATAGTCGGAGGACGACATCTGCATTACTTACCCCTACTGCTCAGGTAACGTTACAGTGTAGAGACAAACAGTGCCACAGGGCATAACTTGAGACTGATGTAATAAGGCATTTCAACAGCTATGCTAAAATTAGCGACAATAATTACGATGCTTAAACAAATGAATGTAGCAATTTCCCTTCATGTCCACTACCACAGTGCAAGTGTGAAGTACCAACCACATGGTCGTGAGATTTCAGACACCATGTAACATTTCGCAAAACAAACTAGTGGATTACTCATCTATTAATAAACAGGCCTTCAATTTATATGTGACTTCTTTAGTATGTGCCATTATTAATTAATTTATTTTATGTCTTTTGACTCTACTAGTGCGAAACCAAACTCAAACTGAGCCACAATAATATAATATTTAAAGATAAATAGTAATGAAAATTACATTGTATTTAATACTTATATATATGTTTTTCATGTAAAAGGGTTTTATGCATCTGCTTTCTTTTCAGTTGAGGGAAAGACTTTATTAGAACCAAACTTCAGTTTTTTTAAATTATGGTTACATAATTTGTATCATTCCTTTTAATAAAAACGTCAACAGTGTTTGATGCAATTTAGGTTTAATGTCGCATCACGTTTTATGTATGTATTCGTATCACATTTGTTTTATTTGTATTCAAGGGAATTATGTTTTTAGCAGGCGATGGCAGCTGCATTACCACTACGTCACCAACCCCTCTTCAGTCTAGTGATAGCAGGCATCTGGGCAGGTATGTATCACTTGGCTCGGGGTTGCTTTACCACATTAAAATTAAATTATACCAGACAGGTGTAAGTCTACTGTGGAACGGAGGCGAACTCGGAGGTAAAGTAACCTTTTTTGGAGCATCTATGTAAAATCCATAGACTCGATTTCGTACCTGAATGTTTTTCTTTCAATTGTACACCCCTGAGTTCTACTTCCTTCCAGAGTAGACTCACACCCCTTTGGCAGTTTTCCATTTTAACGTCTTTGCTAAGTATATGTGGCGCCTTTGTCTATCACAGCATAGGCAAGTGTGAGTCCTTGTTCTGCATACCTGCTTCAGTGATTGCACCACCTCAATTTGTTCTCTACAATACAACTCATGTTTAGAATCAATTATATGCATGTGTAATTTCATTCCCTTCTTCATGGGCAACTTAAGGACAATGACCCCCCTTAACCATCCACAACCTGCCTCTTAACTACTTTATTTAGGTCAGTGTATTTTCCATTTTGGAGTGCTCTATATTTGATCATTGGAATGACATGCTGGGGATCCACAATACCCCAGTCAGGTAAGTGTGTGTACAGCCAGGCACCTTAGTAGACTCGACTACGTCAGTCATCGCGTGCGACATAATAAGTCATGAGGCATGGGGCTATTTAGCCCACACTTTAAGATCATGCTCCACACAAGCAGATTACCATTACTGGTTAGCTTGTGCCCTCCACACATTTCAATTTCAACTGTCGCACCCTGTGGCCACCCCGAACCATGTCAATTGGTGCCCTTTCTTGTAGTTAAAATCTTCCGCCACGAGGGTGACCATTCGTGGAGCTACTTTTATGGCCATTAGTGCAAGCAGAAAGGGAAAATGCCACCATCTTGGTGCTGCATTCCAGAGGACAACAGGAAAGACCTTCCTCCCCCTTCTGCTGCCACAATGCATTCCTTTGGTCAACTGCATCAACCTTTGTAGAGGAGGGACAGGGAGCATGTCTCATTCCTTCACCTGCAGCGACATCAACTGCCCAATCAGCTGTCCACACATGTGGGGCACCCATGTGAACAGGAATTCTGAGGCCCTCGCGAAGATTCTCCGTGCAACATAACCAGCACATCCACATATCGCAGCCGTGCACCAGAACATGTGCCTGGTTACGGGATGAACTGTCAGCTCTCGGACATTTGATGGACAGAGTACGGCGACTAAAAGCTTGATATAGTGTTGTGCATGTGCTGCCAAATTTTGTATCATCGTAACTATATGTGTGCGGCCAAACGATTCAGTTTAAGAACAAATCTGTTCGTCTGTATCCATTCCAAATTCGCCTATGCAATCAACCATTGTGCCACTACTGCCAGCGATATTACTCAACTGAATGAGAGGAAAACAGTCAGTGATGAAGGACCGTCAGCATCCGGTTACAGAACAGGTGATGGGAACAGGGGAACAGTGTTAATGGTATTCGGTGTTCCAGCAACAGAATGGGTTACCTGGGTGGCAGCAGCTGTTGCCAAAATGCCACCTGAAAGCGACAAATCTTTTAACATCCAACCCACAGCAGAAATCAACTCAACACTTGTGAAACCTGTCTGCTGCTAGCTCCAGCGTGCCTGACACGGTACCATGAGACAGAACCACAGTGTATAGTCAAATGGTGTGTAAAACGGGGCACACGTGATGTGTTCACACTGCCGTCCAGACAAAAATGTTCCAGCAAGACATCAGAGCAACGCAAGTGCCGCAATGTCACTTGCTTGCAGAACAACCAGTTCACAGAACAGCTAGTCTAACAACCACAAGCACACCGGATAGGTACACAGAGCTGTGAAAGGTGCATTGAAAGCATGTCGAAACTGTGTGAGAAACTCCGTAGTGTAGCGAGAGCAAAGCCAAGTTTTCTTTACAAACAGTGATATACTAACATTAACTGGTGAAAAGGGTAAAATACTGCTATTACATCTTATTTCTTACTTACAACAAATAATCTCAGTCAACCCAGTCAAGTACAGTGTATTTGTGTTACATCGTGGCCATGCTTCATTTCACACCTGTACGGAAAAGCAATAGGCGCACATCACTCTCCCTTCTCTTCGTAAAATCGCTAAGGGAGCTAATCGGCAGGCAGGCAGCAGTCCCCCCTCCCTCATTTCGCCGTACCCAGGTAGTGTGTGCAGCAGACAACACCCATGGGAGCTCCTCACTCATCACATCAAATGGCAGTCACATATTGTGATGCAACACAGCACATTTTCCCACACTCGCTGCAGGGTGATGTGTCACCATGCCATACTTCACAGCCAGGATGCAAAGTATCTCACAGGTTAGTATTGCCTGTCAGTTCCAAAACCAACATGTGATGTAATTTTTCATTATCATCATCCTTCATTCATACATTTTTGTAATCACAAGGACTTCTTTTGTGTCTTTCTTACTAAGTATGTTTCCCTGGCAGTAATTTAGTTGCTCATTGTGTTGTTTCGTCATTTTTTGCGCATGTTTTTCGAGCACCTTAAATTGTTTATAATTGCGCACACATCAGGTGTTAAATATATTGTGGCAACAAATTCACTATCAATCAACAGCTACAAATACCAAATCATAATAAAAACATTCACCACTTCATTGCGGCAAGTGCGTGTCATACATAATAGTGTTGTTTGTTTTGTCTAAACATTGTTTGTTCTCCTAACTCTTTACATCGCGAGCGTCTGTAGGCCCAGCTCATTCATTCATTCTCTCATTGTCGGGTACACAGAGATAATCTATGAGTAACAAGCTCCCCTCTGCACATGGTGTTTTTATGATATGGGCAGAAATAATTGGTGGCTATCATAAGCTCCTCTCTACACTCATCATCCCCCATATGCAGAGACAATCGGCAATTAACTAATACCCCCTTCGCATGTGGTATTTTCATAAACATTCTTGATGTCCAGTCTCCAACAGCGAGTGGTAAGTTTCCCCGGGTTGTTCCGCTGACGCAATGACACACTCAACTTGCCAAAGGCATCGTCGCGATTCTCTGCCACCGCCCACTGATCACTTCTGTCTTCTTCGTTTATCTGTCCTACTCTGATTCATCTTATCTCCAATATATGCGATCATCGTGGCAGAGAAAGGGAGAGTTTCCCGGGGTATGTGCAGCTTCGCGCCAAGCACACACATGCCATGGCCTCGTTGGGATCCCAGTCTGGCCAGTCAGACCCTTCCTACCGACATCACACACATATTTAAAAATCCTTTAGTTGTCCATATCGTTTTTTCCATTTTCATTGGCTGGAATTGTCATCAGGTTTCCTGGGTAATACTTAGTATACCCAGTAAGGAATCAATCAGGGTGTTGATAAGTCCGGCAGTTTCAGGTATGTCATCCGAGGTGAAGGACTAATACCTGGCCACAGTGTACCCTGTGAAGGGCTCACTGTAGTCAAAGGTAACCATCCTGTATGTACGGACGGCATACTTATAGATCGATGATGGGTCAAACTTCTCCCCCCTCCTCCAGTAAAACTGTTTCAGCAAGCTGTTAAGTGCCACTGGATCCGTGGGCAGACCTGCCTGGGTGAAGACAAGTCTGTCCACACACTCCATTTTGGTGAAGAGCACATTTTCTCCTCTGTCCATAGATATAACTAGGAAGGGAATAGCTGCCATCAGTGTCGTCGGGTCCTCCAATCGTCAGAATTGGGAGTTACGAACCATTTGGTCGTACGGCTCTGAAGGTCCCTTGGGGTTGGCTCCCATGGGCCAGGTTTGTATTGCTGCGTCAATTGTGTTCCTGTTTGATGGCCATTGAATGTTGATAATCTTCTCAGAAGGAGCTACCGATTCACTTTGCCTCACTAAGTTGTACAGAATAGAAGCCTCTCTTTCTATATTTCCATCACTCTCTTCTTTTTCATTCTGCTTTCTTTCTGGGAGGTTCAGTGTCTCGGCAACTCTCTTCTTTTCTGGTCTCTCAGCATTTTGCTGAAATTCCATCCCAAGTTGTTAAATCCCTCTCTTACAAGGAGGACCGGATCCCACGAGCACCGCCATTCTCTCTTCTTTGGTGTTGGTTCCACTTTTGCATTATCAGGTTCTTGTTATTCATCCAGATCTATGAGATGGAGGAAAGAGCCTACCATATGTGGAACTTGTATTTGTGATGCTATTTGTAATTTCATCTCCACTTCTGAAATTGGTTCTGGTGTTGGTTATTCTTATTTTGACACACTCCTCTCCAGTACTACTACAGGGAAGAGGTGTTCAGACATCTTGATTTTCAGTAACATCCGAGTTGTCCAGGTCCAGTGTTGTACTCATACTGTAGCTTAGCCACCACATGTCAAAGCTTTCATTTCGATTTCCTACTGCCATCAGGTATTCTAGAAAACTAGGAGACAGGACCCTTGACGACAGTATTCTCCCTATGGCTTTTCCCCAGTCAGGTCGAAACGGCCCTGGAGAGTCGGTATTTTTCCATGAAGCATGTAGGGCTCCTGCATCAATACAATGTCCAGTTGTTGCTCCTGTACAATTCTGGGCAGTTCCATTTTTGCGGGTATATCAGCACAGTTTTCCTCGCGGTCAACATTCTGCCCTGAACAACCTGCCATTCTCCCATTACTTGTTGATTATCTGGCTTTTCCCAGTTTTGTTTCTGCTCTTTGACCATTTCCGAGAAACTCGTCTGCGGATTTGCTATTGTCATTGCCATTCCTTGTTCTGGTCTGTTACTGGTCATGGTGAACTTTTCCAGAACTTCAATATTTGCACCTAGTCCTTTATTCTCTGCTTGAAGAACAGCGTTCTTCAACAGTTGCTGGTCAAGTAATGCTTTCAGTCTCAGGATCTTGGGTATCAGGAAGCTGGAAGCCTCCTTGCTAACTTTATTTTTGTTGTCAGTGACGTAGGAGGTAATTTCCTCCAGCACCGTTGACGACTCTTACTGGATGGCCTCATTTCAGTGTAATATTTATTACATTCCTTTGGGCCCTCCTCTACATCTTCCGCCCAACTTAAGCTTTCTTTCTGCTTTTCTGGAGCTTCAGCGTCGCCGCGCTGATCTCCTTTCCCTTGATCAAAGCCTCTGTCACTGCCGGGATAATCAATTTTAATTCCTTTTCCCAAATGTTGGGCAACATCTTTCTTAGCCCGGACCCTTCCTCCTGCGAGGGAGGGATGACCTGCTCCCAGACTGTTTCGGGATCCATTACCCTTTGCAGGTAATATATCGCGCGATCCTTTTCAGTTCCATGCCTTGGGAACATGCCGTCAAGAAGCACTTTCTTTCGAGCATTGTTCCTTGGTAGTTCTTGCTTCGTGTACGCCAGTACACAGAGTACCAGCATTATCTTTTATTTGCCATGTTACTTATTACTTGTTACGACTGTTGAGGTCTCAACCTCTGTGGCAAAGCCTCTGGCTGGGGTCAGCGGTCGAAAACCACAGCCCCACCAGTTCTGTCTTTACCCCTTCTATGCTACCCTCTTAGCCGACAAAGGACCCAGGGCAACACACAAGAGATCTCTGGCTCTCGCTTGACTAACTGTCTTTGTTCGTTGCCACCACCCGCCCACGTTGAGGGTGGGTAACACACAGTACCTGTTTCCTGTAGTTTTCACCCAGGTGTTAGCTGGGCAGCAGAGCCGGACAGTTTCACGCCTGAATAAAGGCGCTACTGCTTTATTCACTTTATCACTGTGCAACCTGCTGCAGTGCGGAGGTTATTCACAGTTTCGATTTTCCAGTCCAATGAGTGGTACCCTGAGAAAACCATTTGACTCCGACAATACTCAGGTGGTAACAAAGGGGTGGTGCACTCTGGTACACGTCGCCAGCATATGAGTTGTGGAGGGGTGACCACCAAATTCGTGCCGACTCTCCCCAGTAGAGGGCACATCGAAGCTGAGCTGGTGTAGTGGGAAGAACGGTCTAAGGGAGGAGGGATGCAGCATGCATCATGTGCACCCCCCTTTCTGGAGGCGGTTCGTTTGCTGCAGCTTGTCGATCCCTGCTGCACAGCTAGCGGCAGCAGGATGGTGGTCAATGTGACCCTCGCTGAGGCCGCAAGTTGTAAGGG
>NQII01010272.1:49001-68047 GCA_002778355.1 Clitarchus hookeri | reverse complement strand
AATCAAATTGCGAACAATCCAGTAATTACATGTCAGCAGAAAAATGAATTTTGAAGTGAAATTCGTACCACTGTATACGGCTGACAGCTTCAAAGACCGTAATGCAGGAATAAGATAATACCGACGGAATAAGTGCCGTTGTCGTAAATCTNGCAGAAAAATGAATTTTGAAGTGAAATTCGTACCACTGTACACGGCTGACAGCTTCAAAGACCGTAAGGCAGGAATGAGATAATACCGACGGAATAAGTGCCGTTGTGGTAAATCTTAAACCCAAACATTTTTGAAGCCGTTCTTTTATGGTCAGTCTACACTCGTTTCCTGTAGAATTTTTATTTTATGTCCTTGTCATTAACACAAAAAAAAAAAGCGTTAATGAGCGGGAGCATGCGTTGTCATGTAATCACCCATCGACAGACCATAATGTTTGTAATTACTACAAAATATATTATCACACTGAATGCGTGACATGTGCTCATGTTTGAGATTAGTGTAGGTAAAAATACCTCAAGTTACTTTTGTTGCTATTNACACTGAATGCGTGACATGTGCTCATGTTTGAGATTAGTGTAGGTAAAAATACCTCAAGTTACTTTTGTTGCTATTAAATTATTTTCAAACATTATTACCCATTTTTCATATCTCAGGCAGCTAAATCGTTTGGCCACAAGAATTACAGTGATGCCAGATAAGCTGCAAGGTTATATACATTAATGTCTCCAAAACTATACATTCTGGCATTTTGCCAGAATTGGGAAGAAAAAAAGGGCTGTGGGTAAAGTTGATTGTCCACAGAAGGGATTTGTATTTCTAATCTGGCCTCCTGGTCTTCGTAAACCCTTTATTCAACCACAACTGTTAAAGTAAAATAAACTCAGGGACATTTTAATATTATTTATAGCACTCCACTTAACTAAAGACTCAAAATATACACCGTAACAGTTTAAAACAAATATCTTTGACTAAAAAACTTATGGCCTGAGAGTAATTAAAGAAATATCTCTAATTACACCTCATTATGTTAATTTAATTAGTGACCTTACACACTTCTAAACAATTAAATCAAAGAAATGGCTGAACATCTCAAATTTGATTCACGATCTAATCGTTCTTATTTTTACCTCATATTCCCATCTGAATACTTTCTCGTGTATCTTATTCCATCTACATTCTGGGTCTGTTCCAAGGCAACCAGCGTTTTTACTTTCGAAAATATTTGGTATTTTACTTTTGGTGAGAAAATTAACCGAATTAAAATTTACGATCTATTATAAAATTTGTCAAATAAGTAAAGGTATAATAAAATATCTTCCAGCACATATTCCGACGAGCTGACGGATTGTAACCCACAATTCTCAAATTCTCGATAAACTTTCCACCTCCACAGACAACCCCGTTCTATCTCGGGTAAACACTTTCATAACCGTAAAGCGTCTCCGACTCACTGGCTGACCTCGACTTGTCTCACAACTTAGAACTCCAGTTTTAAGGCAACACTCCCCACTCCCTTGTGAGGACTGCTGACGCCGTCAAAGCCCGGTCATTGTTCGTGGGGCGGACACTTTCACTTGTCCAAGACTCCTAAAAGTAGTTCTCCGTCCACAGGTCCACTGAACTATTGTAAAAGGCCAGCCAATGTCCGCGAATAAGGCGACGACCGCTATTCCACAATGACGCCATCCCGGCAACCACAGCGAACTGCAATCTCTGAAGCGGCACAGAGGTGTCCCAAGTCCTGAACACCTGCCACTAGTTCCAAACAGCAGTCCCATAATCATTTTTAAAATAATAACTTTCTGAAACTATATAAGGCACGTGCTAAAGTATTCACTCCTGCAGAACTCTTGTCCAAGAGATACGCAATCAAATTTAAAAAAAGAGGCATTAAAATTATATTTTTGGCCCTTTTTATTTTAAATAATGCTTCGCTATATTTTATTAATACATGTATTTAATTTTTATTCAGGAACTTTCAGGTTTTTTTTTTGGAACTGCAGTTATCGTACACCTAGAAAATATATCTTTCTTCATTAAACATCATTCTCAAGATCGACATACACTTCGCTCACAGTAACCGGTAAGTTTATGATTGTTTTCTTAACTTTGAAGTATGGCTTCACAGTTGCCTAACTCGCAAGTGTTGTTGGAAATCCATCAATCAGCGAGTGGTTTGTAAGCGCTTTTTCTCTCTGTTTTTACTTCATTAAAATATAATTTGATCCATGTCTTAGTTGTCATTTTTGGTGTGCGGCGAGATGTCGAGGTGGCTGCGTGGTGGAGAAGTGCTTGCCACTGGTGGACATTGACCCTGGTTTGACTACAAAATGTAGTTCCTCCTGGTCTGTACGTTGACACACCGCGTAGCAACCGTCTGTTCCTGTCTCTTAGGATCGTGTGGCGCCGTCACCACTCAGGTCACACATAGAGACATTAACACAAGTTTATACCAGCATAGCATATCTGTCATCACACTGAACATGTACAACAGGAACCAGAACGCAAGGTTTAACTGGAACGGAATAAATACACTTACTGTACGTATGCACTCGCTCTAAACACAATATATATTAAAAATATAATCACATAAAGTACCTATTTCACTCCATTAGTTTAAACGTCATGAAATAGTGTCTGTAACCCGTAACAGTTTAAATTCACCGTTCTCAAATAATTAGGATTCATAATAGTACCAGGAAGAACTAACTGTGTAGAGTGACATGAACGCTGGCACAACAACATATGTCTGTGGGCCTCGTGTACTACCTTCAACAGCCACGACCACCCGATTGCATGTAATACTTTTCTCCTTACTGTAGTTGCATAAAGTGTCGTCTTCATGCGACAACGTACTTTCTATAACATCTTGTCATTGGACATGATAACAATGATATCTCCCAGCGTAACCACACAGGCTTAACATGGACAAGTACAAATCCAAGTACTGGATCAACATTCAAGCACATTGCTGTTTCGGGGACGGGAGTCAAAGTCAGGGCTCTGATAGACAGCAAAAACCAAATAAGGTCAGGACCTCCCGCTCCTTGTTTACAATAGTCTACAGATAAAATCTTTCAGAGATTTCTGATAAACAACAAAAAAATTTATATTACTGTGTTTTCAAAGAGAATGGTTTGTCCTATCTTAGAGATTCAGATAAAGTAACTACCTGGATAACAATCACGATGACAGTTTCCTTCAGCTACCCCCGTGAGCCTGATATCCACATTCTTCCGTCTGCAGACAGTCAGTTCTGACCTCGGCCAGCATCCTTCATCTGTGGCGCACCGTGTCCTTGGCATCTTCTACCTCCAGCGTGCATTTATTCCACCCACCGAACTGGATCAATTCACGTCACAAGCTTACCTGTTCAACTAGGGAANAGCGTGCATTTATTCCACCCACCGAACTGGATCAATTCACGTCACAAGCTTACCTGTTCAACTAGGGAACACATAGTGATCACTCAACAATTCGACATGAATATTAACTTGCTGATGTCAAGCAAATAATGTATTTTTTTTTATCAAATCAAGAAATAGTAACAAATATTTTCTTATGGTTTTTTCAAATAATATAATCGAGAAAGAAAAATGACCCATGATTTGTTAGTATATTATTCACTATTAGTGTTTACCAAAACATATTAACAAAAGAATGTTGTGAATGGTGGCGCTTGATAGTTAATAATAATCATTTCCAGACTGTCCTCAAACAATTTATATTTTTAAGGTGCCATTAGGATAAACATAGTATTTATNTAATAATAATCATTTCCAGACTGTCCTCAAACAATTTATATTTTTAAGGTGCCATTAGGATAAACATAGTATTTATTCTGTATATTGATTACACTACAATTCTTACAAGCCTGTGTCAATATAAAGATACATATTTATTTACTTATCGTCGGGGACGTTATCCTGCTGGCCAACATGTGATGATACCGACCTGCCTTTCACTCCTGCAGACGTGCGGCTGTCAGATGTACCCAAGTTCGCCGGCCACACAGCACCGTCGTCACCTCCTGACAGTCAGCATCGCCACTACCGCCTGTCTTCTGCGCTTGCCGGCTGTTAGCTGCATGTGGCTCGCAGCCTCACTGTCTCCTACATCACCTTGTTCATTCATATTTCCTAAACTACTAGAATATCACATAGCAGGTTTAACCAACACTTACGTCATAATTTTCACTGTTTCACTACTCTTTCACTCATTAATTTTTTTAGCCTTCTTTTCGAATATACAGTAATATTAAATTATTTCCTCTTTTGTGTAAGCTAAGTTTGTAAGAGTAAAAGAAAACCTCAAATTGAAAATGAAATAAAATTAGAATTTAATAAAATACAACAAACAACAATTCGACTATTTAGCAACAGAATAACCAGTTTTCCTTTAAAGCAAAATTTACAAACATCACAATTTACTTTTCCTAGAATTAATTTCCTTTCTTAACAGCAGGCGAATGACAAACGATTCCTACATNAAACATCACAATTTACTTTTCCTAGAATTAATTTCCTTTCTTAACAGCAGGCGAATGACAAACGATTCCTACATATGTCAAAATTGTTTTTAGAAATTATTTGTAAAATAATGTTAGTTTTCATAATTTTTCATGAGAACACCTATTAATCTTAAAAAGAAATCTCTTAATTTGCAAGATAAATATTTGGGCTCATTAAAAATCATATGAATGGCACAGGACAAATGCACGAAATCTTTATAATTTTTAATATCTTCCACTNTTTGGGCTCATTAAAAATCATATGAATGGCACAGGACAAATGCACGAAATCTTTATAATTTTTAATATCTTCCACTGCCAATATTTAAATTCTTGGTCATTTTGTGTTTGAAATGACGCTATATAATAATGTGAATACGTAGGAATAAAAATANCCAATATTTAAATTCTTGGTCATTTTGTGTTTGAAATGACGCTATATAATAATGTGAATACGTAGGAATAAAAATATCTAAAAAGGCATATTGGTGCACAATATTATTCTTGGACATAATATTAGAATTTTGTAAAACCACCCATCTGCGATAAATTCTTACGTAGGGTAGCCGTGATCGCGTCCTCGGCCCACTGACTGACCTCGACATGTCGTCTACAAGGACTTACAAACCAATCACTCCCCTAGTAATGTGACGACTGCTGTTCCACAATCGTGCCTTTACGGCAATCACAGCAAATTGCAATCGTGAACACGACCCAGAATGTCACATCTCTAGAACTCCGGCCGTAATGTCCAAATTGATATCATGTAATCAAAAAAAAAACACATCATCATACTTGAAACTTGCACGTGTCCATATTCATAACCAAAAGCTATTTCCTGATATAAAATACTGATTGCTTTAGTGGAGGTAGCGGGGATGTTTGACGACACTAGGGAGTCAAGAGGAGCATAAGAGACGTTTGAATACCCTGTAAAATGGTGTCGNTAGCGGGGATGTTTGACGACACTAGGGAGTCAAGAGGAGCATAAGAGACGTTTGAATACCCTGTAAAATGGTGTCGTGGGTGGACCCTAATTGCCGGCATTCCTTAACCTTTTTAATTGATATTCACTCTCCCTCCCCCAGGGAGGTGTGTTNAATTGCCGGCATTCCTTAACCTTTTTAATTGATATTCACTCTCCCTCCCCCAGGGAGGTGTGTTGTGATTGGCTTTTTTCTTGCTATACCCCTCAGGAGCTATTCTGTGATTGGCAGACTTATTTGTGGGAACCCTTTTGGCGGACAAAGTGCCCAAGCTACATTGGAGGGACTTTGAAATTATCTGAGGGTAGGGTGATAGATGACAGGCTAGTGGTGTGATAAAGGTAGTGTAGGGTTGAACCAGGAGGGTTGAGGAAGCAGTCAGTCCTTGGCTCGAGTCCCGTAGAGGGTAATTATATGCAATTAGGAATTTTTTCGGAAATAGTAATTGCGTAATGAATAATAGTGATAGTAATAAAACACTAAGTACATGCACCGAGAGAGTAATAGCACACATAAGTACACATGTTTACCCACCGGTTTCCGAAACTAAACTGATGACGGTGGTGAGGTAAGAATTTCCTGGGTTTGAGTCCCGTAGAGGTAAATTAAAGTATAACTATAAATGTAATTAAAGGACAAATTGCAAACGCGTTCATGTACATTAATGTGCAGTTTGGACTATGAGTGTCAGCAACATACTGAACTCCAACACAGAGCATGACCTCATATAAAAATAATAATAAATCAGAGTAATTGCGTATCGATAGTAATTACACAAAGAGAAAATATGACGGATGCAAGTATACGTCCGCGTAGCTCGGAGGCTGGAAGCAAACTGAGTTTAAAACACTAATATCTATTTTTATTATACCCTCCGCCATTAACTCTGTTGTATATTCCCTCTTCAAGTTAAAAAATAGTACGTCATAAGCTTAAAAATCGTGTTGAGATGTGATTATATATCTTGTTGTAAAGATAATCTTTAAATTAAAAATGTTTTTTAAATAATAAGCGGCACGCAATCGCGCTAATATAATGTCGTGATACTTTAACAAAGCACAAAACTCCGTGGAGTCCACAAGTACCTAGAATGGGCATGCCCTTGCTGTCGGGCGAGAGTGTTAGTATTTTTCCCGCTAGGAGCGCTGTACGGTGAGAAGAGCCAGTCGACCGGCAGACGCGGAAGTCCCAACACAGAAACCGCTCTCAGAAGGTAGAAGGTGGCAGGGACACACATCTCTCATGTATCGATCGCTTGACGGGCAGGTGAAGAGGCTAGTTTCCCCCCATCACACACCNCACACATCTCTCATGTATCGATCGCTTGACGGGCAGGTGAAGAGGCTAGTTTCCCCCCATCACACACCACCTTACCAGGCTCAAACTTACAAAACTTATCCCCAACCAACTGTTAATGCACGACAGAAGCATGTAAACATTTTAAACCCTACCCCCCTCCAGAAACTGACTGAAGGGTGGTGGACTACACACAACACTTCGTGATAATTTCATTACATTCTGTCCCTAAACTATTTCCCATAAACTGCACAAAAAATAGCGTACCTCTCCNCACTTCGTGATAATTTCATTACATTCTGTCCCTAAACTATTTCCCATAAACTGCACAAAAAATAGCGTACCTCTCCAAAAATTTTTTCTTTTATTTCTAATACTTTTTAAAAATATTTTTATACATTTTTTTCTAATANCCTCTCCAAAAATTTTTTCTTTTATTTCTAATACTTTTTAAAAATATTTTTATACATTTTTTTCTAATACATTTTGTTTTTAAAACATTATCTTACTATCAGAGTGTTTGTAACGTAAAAGTGTAAAATATTTAGTATCAACAAAAGGTTGTTCATTAAACTTACAGACATAATTATTTTTCTTCTTTCGGTATGTGACAGACAATCTTTTCTCGATTATCCGAAAATATGTANAAACTTACAGACATAATTATTTTTCTTCTTTCGGTATGTGACAGACAATCTTTTCTCGATTATCCGAAAATATGTACGTATTTCCATTCCTGTTAACGACATTTATCTATATACCAAATTATATAGATTTATCAATTGAAAATTTCAAATAAAATACCAAGAATAGGCCACAACACGTAATGAGCAGTTTAGGCAAAGAGTTTTTACAAAGGTGANAAATTTCAAATAAAATACCAAGAATAGGCCACAACACGTAATGAGCAGTTTAGGCAAAGAGTTTTTACAAAGGTGAAATACCAGTGCAGTGTCTGAATAGTACGGGATTTACTGAACGAAATTTTTTTTTACTCTGTGAATAAAAAAAAATTATTATTAGTAGCAATTTGCTACTTCAAAAATAACTCGCTTCTAGTTTATAAGTGACATATACTCTTAAATAGAAACTGTTTAAACTGCTCCATATAAGAGCAAATTTGACTAAGGATCTGCTGACACTGCTCTACCTGAATCAGTAAAATTATACTCATCATTTTATCTGCAGTTATTCACTGATTAAATAATGGCCTTTGCTTCTTCATAGAGAATTGTACAAACTTAACAGAATAAATTCGGTGCATTCCATTGGTTCGCCAGTAGAATATTATTCATTAATTGGAGATTAAGTACAAGAATTCTGCAGAATGAAATCACAGAATCAGCTATAGAGAGTGCAATAAAACCCCAATTTTTATTTCATTCATATTTAGAGCATACGACAAGTAGACAATATAATATAATCTACGTTTANCCCAATTTTTATTTCATTCATATTTAGAGCATACGACAAGTAGACAATATAATATAATCTACGTTTAACAAGACAGGTTTACACAATATTAATTATGAGAATACGAAACGCATTATATAGACGGAGTTCTACTTAACAAACTTCTAATAACCAGGTGACATGGGCCACATGCGAAACATACAAAAAGGAATTAATTTAACAAATGATACCCAGAAAATTATCTTCAAATAATCAGACAAATAGGCTGTAAAAAAAAGGAACCTAGAAATAATCTTGTTGGTGCATGTTTGAAATCACAAATTATTTTATTAAAATTCATGCATTTATTCACTGTCTCTTAAAAAGTCGCGTCCAAATTCAAACACATCTGCAGAAGGCCAGTAGGCATATCTGAGCAAGTCAAAGAACGAAAGGTTGCGGCGATCGTTCAAGGGTTTATTATTTATATTTATTCACTGTCACAAGATACTATCTGAAAACACGAAAGGCCTGGCCTATACTAAAAATGTGATGTCCATGAACCGGTACGCAATTTCAAAAGCCTAGCCCTTATTGTACGTATGTTAATACCAACATTATTTTGTAGATTCCTTGAGGGAAAATGAAATCTTGAGATATTAAAATATACTTGGTTTTAAATAAATACTAAAATTATATAATTTCGTTCACGGATAAAATCACAAAAATTAAGTTTNTAAAATATACTTGGTTTTAAATAAATACTAAAATTATATAATTTCGTTCACGGATAAAATCACAAAAATTAAGTTTCCCCAATACTAACCTTTACACACTACGGAGCAACGACCACTTCAATAAAGCACCAATACATCCATCCAAATAAAACAAAACAAAATAAATTATTTTTACACCAGCAGTAAAATATGAATTATTCATACATTTTTGCTCTCTAGGTATGTTAAATGTACTTGTGCAATCAATATTTAATATTATAAGTGTTTTCACCTTAAGGAAAAAATAATACATTTTCAAACAAGCAATTTGTAATTGGTCCAGCTTTACCAACTATCAAACAACTAACGTCCCAATATAATAAGTGTTAAAAAATATAATGTGTATTTTAATTCGTTAAATCCTGGAACATTAAAATTGATTTTAAATTTGGATTACAAATTCAGAAGCCATTATTTGTGTTATACAAAATAAACATATGATAAAACGAAAAAAAATTAATGAATAATTGGTCAACTACAAGCACTTTAAAACCAAAGTTGAAGAATAAAATATAGCCAACATGTTCTGTCCACAATTTCTTCTTCTTCTTTCTTGAATAAAGATATATCAATAGGATAATTATGGATTGCTATGTATTCTTTCCGTACTNAATTTCTTCTTCTTCTTTCTTGAATAAAGATATATCAATAGGATAATTATGGATTGCTATGTATTCTTTCCGTACTTGACCTGATCAGAAAATTAAAAGGTAAGTGTAATTTTACATTTATAACTTTTCTAAAATCCAAATTTTTTTGGATAGCAAACTCAAATCATTAACAACGTAAACAATTATTAACCATATATTGCAGACACATAATTGCTTTCATTATTGGTTGGAATAATTATTTTTTTTTTAGTNTATTAACCATATATTGCAGACACATAATTGCTTTCATTATTGGTTGGAATAATTATTTTTTTTTTAGTTTTTTTATTTTTATTTCGTTTTATGTAAAAATGGATAAGTCTATTTAAAAAATAAAAACAAATGTAGGAACAACGCAAACGTATCAAATTATTTTTGGATATATGAATGTGTCTTATTTATAGGACTATTATGAATAAATCTACCAATACGTAAAACCGGTTATGATGATATCTTCAGTCATTATGGATTTGCCGTGTACACTCATTAATTACTCTAGTTAAATCCAACTTTTTATATATTAAGAAACATCAGAAGCTTTACGATTTTAAAAAGAGACCGCATAAAGGAGTTTAATATTTCCTACCACCGAGCGCTGTATCACTGACTAACTCTGAGGCATACTGATCTCGATGGCTGCGCAANGAGTTTAATATTTCCTACCACCGAGCGCTGTATCACTGACTAACTCTGAGGCATACTGATCTCGATGGCTGCGCAAAACCAATCTCCATGTCCCAAAATTTAACTGCTTTTCAGCCAATACGACTAGCAAAATAGGCATAAATTGGATTTGAGGTTAGAACACTCTTTGGTAAACAAGTGCCTTAAGATGTTTGTATACAAATTCTAGCAAATTTGTACTGCAATTTGATTAAATTAAAATTGGTGTAAGTATTTCAATTATATTAACGTGCTTATGTTTTTAATATTAAGTTACAAACATGTTCNTTAAATTAAAATTGGTGTAAGTATTTCAATTATATTAACGTGCTTATGTTTTTAATATTAAGTTACAAACATGTTCGTCACTGTTGACCATGAGACTTTGGCAGTTGTGTTCCTTTGCGGTAGGTCAATGTTAGGTACATGCGCAGAAAACGAATACGCGCTCTACCTCAGCTTTGGTCTATGGATTGTATACGGTAGTATTCCTCTGTAATTTAAATTTCAACCATAGGCTAGACCTATTAATATTATTCGTGAATGTATATGTTTATATTTAAATTTTAAAATGACAAGCACTTTTATATGAATAAAATACTTTCACCAATTTTAATTTTATTCAAATGCATTAACAATTTGCCAGAATAAGTATAAAAACATCTCGAAGCATATGTTTTTATGAATAGTGTTGTACCTAAAATGAGACGGTTGAAGCAAATGCTATCAGCATGACCGTCTTAAGCAGTCCAATTCGGGACTCGAAGACTTTATTCTTTGCAGCCACCGAGATCGCTCTACCACATTATCACTCTATAATATGAACCACCTTGTAAAAAGTAGACAATAAAATANCGCAGCCACCGAGATCGCTCTACCACATTATCACTCTATAATATGAACCACCTTGTAAAAAGTAGACAATAAAATAATATAGTCTGTTGTATATAGATATATTTTATTACAGATAATAAAGAAATAACTTAAAGCGAATTCGAAGATCTAAATAATCCATTTATATAAGATGTGAAAATCGAAGCAATAAATTATCCATGATATAAGTGAATATGTAGTACACAGATCATGCTATCTGCGCATTCTAGACTCTCTGTCCCATCATTGGAATAATTTTGTGCCAATACAACTATCATGAAGCAATTGATCGAGAGTTGAGGTTACAACACGATTTATATAAGCCAGTGGATTTCGATTTTTTATACTTCCTGTGAGGGTTGATAAATAAGAAAGCGAAGTTAATGAATTACCAAATTAAATTTTCCTCCAAAGCACACATACATGTTAACAGCAAAGATAACATAAACAGAAGCAGTATTCAAATAATACATATAGCATATATCACGTATCGATTCTCTGCTGTATCGCCATCCATTAGATTTAGGTCTCCAAAAACATTCACGAAGAGTCAGTGTACAACAGTGTGGAAGATAGTTTACAAGTGCAAGACGTCCAACAAATACTCGATGTTTAACTGCACTCAGGGGCACAGTTAATACATCAGCTAACATATCCTCTAAAGACAAGTACATAGCATTGGTAACTCCTGATTAAATGTGTTTCCTGAGGACGTTGTACCTTACGTCTATTTCTTTTGATCTGGAATTAGTTACTGAAATTTGTGCCAATTAAGTTGCTCATTTGTTATTACAGAAAATGTTGCAAGATTTTCCTACACATTCAGGAACAATTTCAGATATCAATTGTTTTAACCATAGTAACTCTTGAAACAGTGAAAAGATAATGACATGTATTCAGCTTCGCAAGTGGATAATGCTACAGTTTTCTGCGTCTTGCAGAACCATGATACTGCACCATCTGATAACTTGAACACACAACCGGTAACAGAATGACGACGAAGCGTATCAGAATTCTTAGTTAGCTCAATCGTTCCCCCTTCCGCCTTCACGACAGCATTCATAATTATATAATATCAGTAGCTTTTTACTCTGACTGTTTATTAGACATACCAATCAGGTTTCGTGGTCTGGTTGATATTATTTAAATGTAAAATAAATAAAATGTTTTAATTCCGAATATTGACAAAATTTAAAAAACAAATTTCTCACATAAACTATCTTTAATGAAAGCTACTTTACCCTTCGGCCACACTACATTTTGTGCAATATCACAGAAACGATGGTTTCCAGCAAAAAAAAAATATTGGGGTTAATATTATTGTCAACAAACAGCAGAACGTAAATATTTCACGAACCTTTTGACGTATTTCTAACTGTTTGCAAAATTTATTGGCAGATGATGGAGTCGTAAAAAGTGTTCTCTACTCATTCCATCTATCACAACGTTTAAATTGATCGAAGAACGATACCCGCTTAATAGTATATAATGCAAACATATCTACAGAGAGAATACTTCATCGCAACAAACAGTTATAATATCTGCCAAACAAGACCTTCTACACTGGATTCCAAAAATGTTGTTACTAGGCAGCGAAAAACGTAAAGATTGTGAAAGTGTTTTCTACATCTCACAATTTTAGATTTATTACGCAGAACACCGTAGAAAAAAAGTAAGTAATTAATCTATTTACAGTTTTTGAAACAGGGTTACTATGAGAAATAAGATGCTTATTTTTATTATATAGCCGTTAGTACAACAATACAACGAGAGCTCAGAAATTCTCCTCCATCATAAACGCATCTACATATTGTAAACGCATGTTCAGTACTTCCTAATCCGAACTCTTTACACTTTAATTTAAAACATATTGTAAGAAAGAAATGTGGTCATATATTCACACTGATCATGTGACAGGGCCCGCTATGCCTGTCTACACTCAAAGAAATTAATCGCAAATAAACCACATCAGTGAGTATGAACAGTCAGAAAGAGGGAGTGGTAAATTAATTTCACTTGCATCAAAAGTTACGTTACTAAATTTTCCCAGCAAAGGTACAGATGGTTATGAAAGTTCCGAACTTTGTATTGTTAAAACGCTAAATATTTAAATATTTCCAACCGCATATGTGGTCTTATTTCCATTTATAGTATAGGTTAAATTCTTCTTTTACTAATAAGGAAGATTGCAAGTAATTTATTTACCGTGTATATAAATATCATTTGCATGTTCTCCCTTTCGTCAAAGGATTAGTGTGGAGGATANCAAGTAATTTATTTACCGTGTATATAAATATCATTTGCATGTTCTCCCTTTCGTCAAAGGATTAGTGTGGAGGATACCAACCATTCAGGAATCACTTACTTAATAAAGTTAAAAGTTGAAATCGTTTTAAAATATGGGCATATCAAATTAACACAAAATTACATACGTTTTGAGCGGATTCCTGCAATGTAGTGCGGTAGGTTAAATAGCAAACCAAAAAAAGAACACAAAAAACAATGGCACGCCTATTTACCTGAGAACAGTTCCTTTCNAAATAGCAAACCAAAAAAAGAACACAAAAAACAATGGCACGCCTATTTACCTGAGAACAGTTCCTTTCACTCAGCTTGTATGCCATACGCTATAGCAATAGTTACTAAAGTGATTTGCAGTTTTATAATGGCTGAGTTTGGGTTCTCCATGAAGTCAAATATTTCATCGAATATCTGCATAAACGTTTAAACTTTCAATACATATCCAAAGATAGTTATTAACACTTGGAATCTGTGTCCGCGATAGGAACGAACCTAATATGGTGCAATCTGTGCAATGCTAATGTATCGTTGTTTANCACTTGGAATCTGTGTCCGCGATAGGAACGAACCTAATATGGTGCAATCTGTGCAATGCTAATGTATCGTTGTTTACTAATGATTGCATAGCTGATAGGTATCTGGTTTGTTCGCAATGTATTTTGCACACTGTTTTGTTTGCCAAAAATATATCAATATTACTTCACAAAGTGCAGATTCCTCTCCTACAATGTTTCGCGTAGATCTATTTTGACCATACCAAGCGTACCGTTTCATTCAATTTCAAATTTGTAAGTACTTGTTAAAATTAATTTAAACTCTTGCTGTAATCTATTGTAGTGCAAGTAAAACATCAGCTTGAACAGCAATAGAAAATCTTTTCAATAACAAAAGTACATTCTATGACTCAACACCAAATATTAATAAGATTTAATATTCTTAGAGAAAATGTTTTTTGCCACTCACTAAAACAAGTTTGCAATCTCACATGGTTCTTTCTGTAATGAATTAATATTTCCTTATAACAAGAAGTTTTATGACAAATTCGTTACAAGTATAATTAAACGTACTGCCTAGGTATCACAAAATTCAGGACATGTGCATGTATAAAATANCACAAATTCGTTACAAGTATAATTAAACGTACTGCCTAGGTATCACAAAATTCAGGACATGTGCATGTATAAAATAGAACTCTAGTAATGCTTTATTTTAGAATTTAAATAACTGTTGGTTGCATAAATTACACACATATAAAATTGATAAACAATTTGATGTGTTCTTAAATACTTTGAACAAACCGTAAACTTGGAAGGATATGGGTGCATGTGTGATTTAATGAACAAGTCATGAAATGTCAAACATATTGTGGCGCTTATCACTNGATATGGGTGCATGTGTGATTTAATGAACAAGTCATGAAATGTCAAACATATTGTGGCGCTTATCACTCACCCACATCCACCACAACTTCTCACCCAAACTCCACCATGCTCCAACACATTATGACAAGGATAAGGAAGGGAAGGGAAGCAGTAATTCCACATGGAAACTAACAAAACGATCAGGAAAATTTGACAGCTTAACATTTGCTTTCCTGATGGGAGCGGGGGTAATCACAAATGAAAAACAATCAGTTTGGTTGGTTGTAATTATTTATTGTTGCGATACAATNAGATGGGAGCGGGGGTAATCACAAATGAAAAACAATCAGTTTGGTTGGTTGTAATTATTTATTGTTGCGATACAATCAATTTAATTTGCAATACTTCACCAAAAATCTAATATTTGAAGATAAAAAACCAAAACTTCATATATTACAAAACTATAAACAAGGATATCAATCATAAATATTTAACCATACAAAACAAAATATAGTTTACATAATACAATAATACATCACCTGCCATGGCCCGTGCCTGTAGACGTGGGGATCACACAAATACCATCCAGTAACCAATTACCTACTCTTTGCTTTAGTCCTCAACATAAAACATATCCTTAATTTCAGATACATGAGTGCAGGGTATTCCCCTATTCAAACACCAATAGTGTTTGCATTACTCTATTCCATACATCTGATANCAGATACATGAGTGCAGGGTATTCCCCTATTCAAACACCAATAGTGTTTGCATTACTCTATTCCATACATCTGATACAGTCATACACAATACACAGTGAGCCGAGGGTATGCCCCTCTCCTTACATCCCCGACAAATGCAGTTATTGCATTTCCACTACACACCCAAGTTGCAGCACATCCGGGGATACTCTCCGCGGGTAGTGCTTGCCCTGACTCACAGCATGCAAAGTACAATAATCACAAACTGCAACATCAGTCAACAAAGAGGCTCCCAATATTCCTCTACAATGTTCCTCCTCCTGAACCCGACTTCTTCCTCGAGACGAACAACCATCGTGCAGGTGAGTCACTTGGCTTTGGACACTGAGCTTCCGAGTAGGTCATCCCATTACCATATACCATACTTCATAGCCCCTTTCCCTTCTCCACTAGAGTAACTTCGGACCAGCGCCGTTTTCTTAACCTGTCTAGGGAACGAATGTCTAAGTCCCTCTTCTCCGCTAGGTTCACACTCCCGCAATTAAATATAACAATGTGCAGAGTGAATCTACGCCAAAATCAAATTCCAATATTACAGCAAGTGAAAGCAAACTCCCTGCTCACTTCTAACAGTAATAAATAACTTTCCATTAGTGGCCTAATATGATCTAAGTCAAAATCCACCACTATCACAGACTAAGTCCCTCACTTTTTTCTGCAGTATTATTCTATGTCACGACAGACCAAGGTGCAATAACAGTACCGTAACAAACCTAACTGACGCTTCCTCGTTAAGCCGGCGTTCGCTCAGCGCTTCCTCAGCCGCGAACGGAGTCCCAGAGGAGTAAGCGACCATATTCCCTCACCGCCCCCGGGCTAACATATGCCGAGGAGTGCCGTGCTGTCAGGAGACCAGGAACCGAGGTTCTCATAGCTCGTTAAGTGAATTTATAAATCTAGTTGCATCCCGACAGACTATGGTCAAATCATTGAGCCGGCGATGGTTGCTGTGCTTATGTTTTAGCTGGGCTACGTGCTCGTATTTGTAGCTGTTAACCACTGTTGTTAACCTAGTAAGTTTACGCGTATGTGTTATCGGCGCTAGCCTGCTCAGTGTCCAAATCGCCACGCGCGTTATATACCCGGCATACAATCCCTCCTATATACCTCGTGACTAGAGTTGCAGGCCAGGCCTCCAGAACCTTAGGAAATACAGTACCATACCAACAGCCAATTAGAAGCTTTGCTCAGTGACATAATTGCTCTCGAATAACGAATCAACTTGACTTAATGGGCAGACCAAACGCCTTGCAAGCCTCAGGCCTCAACAAGCCATACATATGTGTTTTGAAGGCAGACACGACGACAGGCGTCCCGCGTCTTGCAAGTTTAAACTCAGCGTGGAGCAGATTATGTTTGTTGGCTGGAAAAAATATGACAAGTAGCAATATTGACCCTGCAGATTAAAATATATTAACCTGGTCACATATGTGACGAAGCTTCTTGGGTCTCATTTTATCAAAGTTTAAACAATGGTAAAAGTTTGGAAGATTATTTTAACACTTATAGCCTGCATTGAAATATCGGAAAATATATTAACTGAGAAAAACTATAAGGAATGCAATAAATTTACATTGAGATAACGTTATCTTAACAGTTTTTCAAATTATTCGACGTTAAAAATGTTCTAGCGCATTGATTTTGTAATAGACTCAGTAATGAACGCCGTCCTAGTATTGATGCATACTGAACCGGCCAGTGAAGTGAGTTAAAGTCTATGAACATGTGATGTATTAAGTGATTGGGGAGGACGTGTTTTAAACTAAAACTTCTAAGCATGGTGCAAATATTTTAAAATAAAAAAGGGCAGTTTAACCTGTTTATTTTTAGACATGAACAAAAGTAACATGCAACCACGTTGTTCACTTTTAACATTTCCTGAGACAATGTGTATAAGAAAATTCGCAAACACTCAGACAACATACACGTATATATAATAATAAGTGACGAAAATTATTTTATCGAATTGAATACAGCAGAGTGTAAGGGTCTTATAAAATAAAGTATAATGTTACAAAATTTTCTCAGCAATTAAACATGATTGGTAAACTTTTAGCAATGTATTGGCCAAGTGACAACTTCTTTGAAACACTTTTTCGTAAATTACACTGACATACCGAAAAAATTAACCAAATGGTACTGCTGAAAGCTCAACTGTGTTGTATGAACTAGTTGTAGCATGTCCATATAAAAATGCAAGTCACAGTCCAGAATCCGGAATTTACTACGCTGAAAAGATTGATGCAAACAACGCTCAAATCAGAGCACAGTGAGAGGCCATATGTATTGATGAATAATGGTACATGACCGTGCAGCTAGATAAATGAGCATGTACCTGGACCTGGCGAGTGCCTGGTCAACTGTATGCACCCGGAGTGCTGTGTGGAAAGTGACATTTGATGCCGGTGGTTTTATAATTTGAGACTGTTTCTCTACGATACTGATCGGGTCGTCAGGCAAAATCAACAGATCCGTTAACTCTCGAATACAAAAAATTTTGGACAGCAAAATCTTCCCGAATTATTGCAAAATTTAGTATGTAAGTACATTTCCTGTGTCGTATTGATAATTCACTTCTATGAATAGAAATTATGTTAAATATTGTAGATGTTCTGTTTTATTTGACCGTATTTTCTGACATATTATTTAATTTGTTTTAAGAANTATGTTAAATATTGTAGATGTTCTGTTTTATTTGACCGTATTTTCTGACATATTATTTAATTTGTTTTAAGAACTGTATTTTAAGTGTTTTCAAATATTATTCGAATACATGTTATAAATTCTTGGGCCTCCTTCAAATTTCTTAGTTANCTGTATTTTAAGTGTTTTCAAATATTATTCGAATACATGTTATAAATTCTTGGGCCTCCTTCAAATTTCTTAGTTAGTACTTTTGAGTTAAAAACAGCGCGAGGAATTTATTTTACAACTGGATCGTGTTAATGTGTATGACACACGCCTTTTTGATTTTACGCTATGTTTAAAGTGTGTGTATATTGCGCCACACCTTCACAAAGATACACCACCCCCACATCCAGCACCAACACAAAAACACCCCCCACATCCCCCATCACAAACACTCTTTAGCATTAAAACCACCCACCCTCACCATCACCACCCAATTAAGTACCCATAAATTCCAAACTCACCAACCAACCATATCCACACTACCAAAACTATGTCACCCTTTCATTCTAAAACAACCCCTATCACAAACCCATCCCACACAAAATCCTTTAACCCCATATACCCTTACCCCTAACCTATCCCCTACCCTTATTCTCCACTTCTCCTTTATGTCATACAACCCAACCCTCCCACAAGAACTTCCCAATCACCCAACCTAACGTCACCCCCTCCCCCAAAGGTCCCCTACTCAAAATCACCACCCCCCCCCCAAAAACTCACCGCATAACTTCCCTACCACTTCAACATCATTCATCCATAACCCCACCACCCTGTAACTACTACCACCCATCA
>NQII01010272.1:9771-47955 GCA_002778355.1 Clitarchus hookeri | reverse complement strand
TACAAATCTCAGACGTAATGTCAGTTACTGTGACGTGCTGAGGCGGCCTTCTCTTCACATCAGCCACTGTCAAACTAAGTTCCTTTAAATGAACCAGGCTGCCTATATATACCTACACATTACATAATGTGTACTTTGTGACGCACCATGGGTGACAACGGCGCAGGTGCTGTTGTACCTAGTGACGAGTTGACAAGTGCAGCATTCATACACGTCATAGGCATAGGCAATATATCGTGTATATGAACGAAACCATATTAACGTTGTCAATTACACAAATAAGGGATCTTGCAGAATAACGGATTTTAACTTGGAGAGTACTCTATGCTCCTCAGAGACAGTATCATCACAGATCCGTAGGTTCCTTGCATATGAACACTTGTGAAATATAGTTTGTATTTGCGAAAGTCTCATCGCAGTAGTTGCACTGATGTCTTGAAGGAAACAACGAACTGCTCACAGCATTCACAGCGGAATTTTTCTAATTCGTATGTTCTCCTGTACACACAGCATTGAACAATGTCGCAATAGAACTCCGATGATGCAATTCTGGTATACAAGGCACAGAAAGCAGTGAAGGTAGCCATTAAATAACTATAGCAAGATGTCTTTTCAGGCCATCACATCGTCGACCAAACTTCGATGTATACTTGTCACGTGCGAATGTAGCTCGCTCTTTATTCTGGATATAATCCTCCTCACGTCGTCGAGCATAGCATAGTTAGCATATTGTTCCCGCGGTAACAGCAAGGACGATGTTCTATAATATCTTCCATCTTCGGTCGAGACCATTATCGCTCTTTGCTGTCCGAATAATTACTGAGCCATACAGTCTCGATGTAACTTTCCTACTTACAAACCAACAAAATTTTGCATGTTGTGTAGATAATCTATACATTAAAAAACTCAAATTTTGTGCTATTTTTCAAAGTAAGCAAATCATCATATTGCTTTACGTAACTGCAGAGGCATCATGGCAGGCAAAATTAAAAAACAATGACTTAATAAAAATGCATTAACCCCAATATATATAAGCTATAAATATAAAAATAATGTTTGGAAAGACACACAATTCAACANAATAAAAATGCATTAACCCCAATATATATAAGCTATAAATATAAAAATAATGTTTGGAAAGACACACAATTCAACACAGAATGAGAAGAAGAAACACATCGAAGTACACACATCGAAGTGTACACACAACCTGGAATTACATAGGATTAAGAANAGAATGAGAAGAAGAAACACATCGAAGTACACACATCGAAGTGTACACACAACCTGGAATTACATAGGATTAAGAATAAAACACCCAAACTTACTATCCCGGGAAATGTTATTATATTAGTAGTTAAAATATATATAATATAGTTGCAACCTTCGTCTCTGATGAAGCTGAACATGCTGACTTCGCGACCATATCCCTCTCTGAGATTTCATGTTTTTTGTGGTGAATTTATTTGCCAATCGTTAAACCATCCCTCGTCATATGTAAGGACGTATTATCTTGAGCCCCTTCTCTCAAGAACAGGACACGTGGGGTAAACGGATAGTGCATCTATGTATTGCATTAATAAAATATGGGAATGTACTCATCACCACTCTTTCATTTTTATTCATGAAATAAACAGTGTATAACATAAAATTGATTGCTGCATCGCATTATGTGTAAAAGACAGTCTGAAATTGTTCAGCGCATTCATAAATTCATGGTTTCATTCACCGGAAGACTTACGGATTTCTCTGTGTTTCAGACTACCTACACATGAATTTTGGACTATTATTTTACCCGCTCATTATAAACCATATTTAAGAGGCAAAAGATATTTAGCAGAGGGTAGGTCTTTTNTTGGACTATTATTTTACCCGCTCATTATAAACCATATTTAAGAGGCAAAAGATATTTAGCAGAGGGTAGGTCTTTTTATTATTTTTATTTATCATTTTTGAGGCTGAATGACTAGAGTATATTGTGAATCGTTGTGGTTTCAGTCCGGCACTTGTCTAGGATCTAGGTGAAGTAATCGTTAACACGAGTATTTCTGACTCCTCGCCTTTGATTGGAGGAATTGTAGAGAGTACTAATAGAGAGCATTATGTCTGAATCCCTTCGGAATTTTTTTTTGTAAATATGTTTCGTGTTTCTCTGTGTTTGCATTTGAAAAATAGCATTTTCAATCCCTTTTCCTTTAAGGTTANTTTGTAAATATGTTTCGTGTTTCTCTGTGTTTGCATTTGAAAAATAGCATTTTCAATCCCTTTTCCTTTAAGGTTATCAAAATCATCTTATCTCTTGCTTGGGAAAAATGTGTAGAGTTTATTAGTCTGCCTGCTGTATGTGCTGTATGCATNTTTGTAAATATGTTTCGTGTTTCTCTGTGTTTGCATTTGAAAAATAGCATTTTCAATCCCTTTTCCTTTAAGGTTACCAAAATCATCTTATCTCTTGCTTGGGAAAAATGTGTAGAGTTTATAAGTCTGCCTGCTGTATGTGCTGTAACGTACACGCTCAAAAGTCGGCTCCCAAATATCTAGAATTATTGTTGATTTTTTGTTAAGCAGAGACATTTTTTTAAAATAACATAAAGACATAGAAATTTATAACCTGATTATGGGAATTGAATGGGCTTAATCGCTTTGGAAATAATTAAATTTACAACAATTGCGGTTATTTTTACCCCTATATCTTCGGGAACATATACAACCAGTGCATTGAATAAAGAACATTTAAAATGTTTGTATCTTCTTAAATATTGTAATGTTTACTATCAAGGAGAGTATAAAAGAAATTAATATTTCCCATATTATTTCCTAGGGTCTCATCCTCCTGGATATCTGTGTCACTATATTAAATCTGTTACAATTTTTCCTGCGTGATTCTGAATTACAGTGAGCAGTAACTGCATGCATACCAATGTCCGCGATGTGTTGGAAATATAGTGTAAAGAAACGTAATACACTCGCTCCGATCTTAGTAATTTTTCTCCTGCATTTATTTCAGTTATACGAGGGCACGTGTAGGCACACATGGTTGGTGGGACCTTGTTACTTACGTACTTAATTACATGCTTCTATACAAAATTACTTAGATACTTACTTACATGCCTAGTGCATTAATTACGTATTACATATTTCTCCAGCAACCAAAATATCAGGTAATGACGCGTGTTTGGTAGACCGTGGATAGTGTGAAATATTTTCCCGGAATTGCAACAGAATGTAACTGTGGGAGAAGAGGAAGTACACAAGCGAAGCTCGTCGACCATTGACAAACTCCTCCATGTTTATTGCGTATGGACATCTGGTGTGGCCCATCGGGAATTAAACCACGTTCATCGTGGAAGGGGGCCACCAGCCTGGTCACTGCACAAAAACCAGGTCCTAGGTTTAGAGAGAACAAGGTTGGAAACCTAGGCTCCAAGTGTTGTTAGAGAAAGGGACTGCCAGGCTGATATGTCGAGTAAAACATAAATTTACGCCTTCTTAATTAAATTTCAGGTCCATTTGTTTCGCCGGTTGAATGTCGTCGACGGNCGAGTAAAACATAAATTTACGCCTTCTTAATTAAATTTCAGGTCCATTTGTTTCGCCGGTTGAATGTCGTCGACGGCGAAACACATGTAGCACCAGGCGAGGTGTTGTACGTGCACAAGGGGGAGAGGCCTAGATTATTTAGAGGTTAACTTGAAGTCTGCGTGTCTTGGAGTTCTTGTGTACCACAGTTAAAGTTCAGTATTCAACGCTCGTGTGCTGCAATATATCACGTCGCACTAGCAGCGTGATGGTAATGTTAAGAGGGTGGTGGGGAGGGTGGTGACAGTGTTGTGAGAAGAGGAGGGGGTGATAGTACGTGCCAGTTTTAGTTTAGAAATTTCAAGTAGAACCATTTATATTCAAAATGGTTATCTTCAAAATTTATGCATTAAGATGGATGTTTTTAAATATTGATTTCTTACTCATTGTAGGCAGATCTCATAAGCGCACAGCCCCCAAGGACAAAATTAGTACATTACAAACTGATATAAATGGATATTTTTTGCTACATGAACCGCATTATTGAAATATTTGATTAATAAGAATAATCAGTTCAATTTATAAACAATATGATGAAAGCGAGACTCTCTCCATGAGCATATACTTATAAACAATTTTTAATTGATTATTAATTTGCATTTTAGTGTATTGCCCTTTGCGAACATCACTGCGCGATTTTTTTCATTACTTTACACTTTGCATTGAAATTTTAGAGGCGATTTCGTTTCTGACAAGCTCGAACAAAGGCAATTAGAGTTATATATTTTTCTTCCTATTTATTATTTATTTTTGGCCACAACTTTATACCAAAGAGTAAACCAGAATTGTTCACATTGAAATGTTATGGAAACTTATGCTTCCATCATATTAATAAATGTCAACATATAAATACAGTGTATAAATAACGGAGAATTGAATGTCAAACAGTATCTTTATTTATATTGAATACAAGTTTTATCTTTATTCACCACCACTGAAAATAAATTANATTGAATGTCAAACAGTATCTTTATTTATATTGAATACAAGTTTTATCTTTATTCACCACCACTGAAAATAAATTATTTAACATTATAAATATTCCATATTTATACATATGCAAATGATGTCAAATAATTAAGAGTTGGATACAAATGGTTTTCAATAGTAAAACTAAATTTTCGACATATAAGTAGCTAGCAATTTTATAATGAAAAATTAGGTGACATAATTCTCGGTTGTTGTAGAAAATATGAACCATAAATCACTATCACGGAATTCCACGGGATTTTAAAACTGTGGCATTGCCATTTATTGGCGTAATTGACTTTTCCTTGTACCTGTTGCATCATTTCGTCATATTTTCAGTTAACATTTTCCTAGACATAGGGCTACAAAGTGAAGCCAAAGTTATTAGTTATTAGGGGTGCATGGAACAGGAGGGCAGGGGGAAAGTTTACATTGGTACATTGAACATCCCCCCCCCCTTAAATTTGTGGGTGGCGGTACAGCATAGCATTTTTACATCCCCAAAATTATTTTAGTGTAACGCTCTTTCGTGTAGGCTGTTCAGGATAAACTGAAAACTTTTGAAATCAATCTTTGAAAAATGTTACAGCCTATACTTGCATGTATTTTAACTCGTACACTGACTGGCATGTGCCTATAGTCGGTTCACGACGGGAAGAAACTTTTGAAAATCAACATTTGAAAAAACACCCTAGCCGTTAGCTACATGCATATAACATTACAAGCAGCGGCGAGCGCGGATACAGTTATGCCGTCAGGTTGCCAGCACGAAGAGAGTAAATAGTTCCAAAGTTTTAACGTAATTATTAATTTATCGCTTACAAATGGGTGTCGAAAAGAATTTTATCGTATTATGCCAATTATTAATGACGTGATGCTAACGTATTTAGATTTCAACGTCTTTTGCATAGTTTCATGATCTCGCTCAAGGTGAAAGTAGAGCGGCCATTTGTTTACTAACGAGCGTTCCTTGTGTTGTTGACTGGGTGNTCGGTTGTTTTATTTACTAATATCCGCTCTTTATTATTTGGTTTTTCATAATGTATGATTGTAATTTGTGATAACTCTCTCGTACAGATTACTTTTGCTTCAGTAACCTGTATAAGAGATTACTCGTNCGTATGATTGTAATTTGTGATAACTCTCTCGTACAGATTACTTTTGCTTCAGTAACCTGTATAAGAGATTACTCGTAGTGCGTTCTAACGTGTTTAATATTTTTAAAATATATTTCAGGTTTGCTTAAAATTTTATTTACTGTATTTTACGTTGTATGTTGCGGTAGTTTTTGTGTGCAGTCATGAGTTCTAGCAAGGTGAAGAACAGAGAAGTCACCACTCAACGTCAACAGGACATCATTAACCTCACCGAATCGTTGTATTCCCTATAATTAGGCGAGGGGAAATGAAACACTTCAACGTCGTGGAAAGAGCGGCAGAAATGTTGAAACTCTCTAGATCCACAGTGCTAAGGTATGTTAAAATATATGTAGTATTAACCATTGCGTTTGCAAGTTGTGTGTGTTAGGTCAATTATGTTGGCCTACGAAATGTGTTTACAACATTTGTTAATAACTTCATAACGTCGTCGAACGTTGTCTACGTGTCTTTTTAACATTTTTTGGGTAATTATTAAGTTTAGGGGCTTTTCTGTNGTCGAACGTTGTCTACGTGTCTTTTTAACATTTTTTGGGTAATTATTAAGTTTAGGGGCTTTTCTGTAAAAAGTTAGACTAATTCACGGAAAATGGTATATTTCCACTCTACTAATGATGCGGAACACGAATATACGAGGGGCATTAACGTCCGACTAATTTCGTAATATGTGCCCACCTAACCTAACAGAACCTAACCCCACGATGGGTGAATCACTATTTCACATTTTTAAACTAACCTAGGATTGTTGGGTTTTACACTAACCTGGGATTTTTGGATTTTACACTAACCTAGGATTGTAGGGTTATGTAGACTCAAATGTGAGTGTATGAATCACCTAACCAAAAGGTGGTATTACAATGTGTAATTAAAAATAAAAACTACTTTGTGTTGGAATTTGTGTACCCCTGCGAGGGATTCTTCATAAACAACCCAATATATACAGTGGAAATTTATTATAAAGACAACTGACAATGGTAAGGAAAATTGCCTCTGTAGTGAGTTTGTTATAGCCAATTAATTTTATATAGGTTATGGAGAGATGGTGCATTTTAAGATTGAAGCAACTGCTTGTTTTGTATTTATAAGTTACATTGCGGCGTTAATTGCTATTGAATTGTTATACATCACTAAAAAGATTACAGTCGATATAACTGGAACTTCCCCTACTATTAAACATATCTGTATCACTTCACTAAACACGAGAGGACATCGTAATCGATGAAATCAGTCATAATCTTTTAAGTAAACAATTGTGTATTAATGCATTTCCCCAACACCACTGTTCTACAGCCATTGTCTTTTAGTTATTGTAAATTATCAGTGTCATATGTTTCACTTTCAGTGCTACATAGCCAACCTAATTTGCTTAATTTAAAAAGGACCATAATTCAGTTTCTGGGTCAACTACAGTTACTGATACCAAAAATATAGAAGGGTCATGGACAATGCACCATATCACAGCACACAGGTGTGAGCTCCAACCTTTTGTTTTTGAATAAATAAAATGTTTATATTGTTTGTGACATGTTAGATTCTGTGCTAGTCAACACAGGTATCGGGAAAACAGTTATATGTAATATGATAAAAAGTTTAAGAATGTCTAGCACAGTAGTTATAGACATTCTTATCACGTTCGCATTATAGAAGTATCCAATCATACTTTTGGTATCCAATAAATACTACCAAGAACCAAATATTTAAAAGTTTATGTTTTGGAAAGAATTGTGCTTAATTCAGACATTCTATACAACAGACATACTGTTGGCAACATTCAAGGGTAATACATTTTAATTTGTTGTATTGTGTGGTGATTTCAGCTGGAGAAGTTCCCCAACAGTAGCTGGAGGAAGGATGCCATCATCAATTGGCTGCAGGAGCACATCATTCCGTTTGCTGTATCCTTTTTTTTGCAAAATCTTTTTGTGTAGTGTAAAATTGTAGGGTAATGTTGTTGAGCATTGCTTTATAGCATTATATGTAAAGTAGCAGTCTACATCAGAGAGCAGCTATTAAAGAATGTAATTTTTTTTAAATAATTGGTTTCTAGTTTTTGGAGTGAAGATGGATCCATTCATTTCTTTTTTTTATAGTTGCTGCTGTGTTGAGTTGTTTATGTACTTTTTTGTTTTGATCTATGGTAATTCTGCTGCAAAAGGAATCACTACAATCCATTAGTTATTACCGGTACTTCTAACTAACTAATAAATAAATAAACAGTATTTATAAGTACTGCAGCTTATGACTTTAGGATGTTTTAACTTGATGCAAACTGGAGACGTTAGGATACACCATTGTCAGCTTCTTTAATTATTTTAAACAACAGTTCTCCCTAATATTTTGTTTACTGGAGCCACATTTTTTATTTATGTTTAATTTGTTTTTGTCATTTCTTTACAAAATCTGTAGCACACTTATTTTGTTCCTCCTCTAAGCATTTGCTTAGCAACATGTTTCAATTTAATTGTTTGAATATTAGACATTAGTGAAACCAATGTCTTTTCGTATTAGTTTTAAGTTAGATTTTTGTTTGGAAAAATATTTTAAGATAGCAACAGAGGTTAATAGCATTAAATACGGGCCCGGAGCACAACTAAAACATAAACACAGCGGCCTACCGCCGGCTCAATTATTTGAACAAAGTCTGTCTGGTTGTATTTTTGTTGCAAACCCACTATAAGAGTTATGGGAACTTCGGTTCCTGACCTCGTGACAGCACGGCCATCCGGGGGCTTACGAGAGATTGGCGGTGCCATATTTATGTTGTTGGATGGACTCCTTGAATGTGGACACATTTCAATGCAAAGTGTTGTGCCAATCTATAATATGTAATCAAAGTGAAATTATTTCTCCCCCCTCCCCTCCAAAGTCAAAAACAAACCTGCACACACACACACACACACGAAACATCAAATTTTTAATACTCACATTTTGGGTTTATAGAATGAAATATTTTTCGCTTGCATTGCATATTCTTTTGTGTGAAATTGTCAAGATTAAAAACTTTACTTGTGGAATATTGATTAATAATATATACATGACTTTTATAATGGGTACGTGCATGTACGAACACTTGTACACACACACACACAGTGGAATGTAAACATTGCATGTAAACATTGCCATGTGACTGCCACATGGCAATGTTTGTTTACCTTTGGCGGAAGGATACAAAATGGGCTTGAAAGTAGATTTTTAGCAGGGCTTCAAGAAAGTCTCTTCCAGTGGTGAACCGACTATAGTAAAGTTGGTAACGCCGGAGGGAAAGTAATCTTTCACGTTGAAATAAAAGAGTCAGGTAAACATTTTAAGAATTGATATTATTTTCTATTGCTTTTTTAGGCACATAAGAGCAATAATTAGCAAAGTTGTAAAATATTTTTTTATCTAATAATTACACACTTTCTCTTGATTGACGCATAAGTAAAGTGATTGGGCCCATAGTAATGTTAATTTTACATATGGCAGAATAATACACAATGGTCATAGAAGTAGCACGGCTTTCAAAATTTCTCAGTTTACGGTGATCAGCCTATACCTTAATAAATTGTGCAGCAACAACAAGTTTAATTCCAGAAAATTTACACTACCTGCTTTAGTAATAGTTCAGCATAGTTAGAAATTTATTTATGCCTTTATTCCGTCAAAAGAAACACTTGAAAGTCACAGATCCACAGCAGAATTCGTGTGACGACACTCACAGACTGTGGCGAAAATACGTTTCCATTAAATATTCACTGCCACGTTTTCCAAATCGGTAAAAGTCTGTATTAGACGGATAGTTGGTGTGCCCTTAATCAAATATTCCTAAACGTCCATTTCGTTATCCCACTAATTTCTAGCAACCTCTTGAAATTGTGGCCTGTTGTTTCTTTGAGTCGGTTCTCAAGCTGTAACATCCCCCCCNACCTCTTGAAATTGTGGCCTGTTGTTTCTTTGAGTCGGTTCTCAAGCTGTAACATCCCCCCCACTCCTCTTCCAACGATCTGTTACTGTTTTAGCGTTACTGTTAGTAATATAAGTTAATTTTTTTCTTACTTAATACGTACATAAACAACAAGATTGAAATTCATTCTCACGAATATAAATATTAATATTTTACAACGCCTACATGTGAAACTACTTTGTCTAGATTGCAGGTAATTTTTTTAAAGGAGCGTATATAAATACAGCCCAGAGTATTTTGTGTATTCATTATCCTGCAAGAAAGGATCCAAGTACTCCAGNAAAGGAGCGTATATAAATACAGCCCAGAGTATTTTGTGTATTCATTATCCTGCAAGAAAGGATCCAAGTACTCCAGGTGGTCGCCTTACTTGGAGATATTTTCTCGTTTGAGGCTCAGAAACTCGGGAGCAATAAGGGCGACACTGTCACGCGCATCAAGTGCACAATCGCCTCTACGTGCAACACTCTGAACTGGTGTGGTGTGTTCTCGGCGTCGTGTTATATTTACCTATCATGCTGTTAGGGGCAGTGNCGTGCAACACTCTGAACTGGTGTGGTGTGTTCTCGGCGTCGTGTTATATTTACCTATCATGCTGTTAGGGGCAGTGGTATTTTTCACAGTGTTACTTGGTCACAGTAACGGCCAACGTACATTGTCGCGACTCCAAGCTAAGATGGAATCACGTTAATGTGCCCGGCGCAGTCTTGTCATTAACGTGGCTGGCGATTTTAAGCGCTGAGACCGTCAACTTGAGCTCCCACATCGGTAATTTTTTCTCCATGGCTGACACCTCACTGCCTACACCATTCAATTTTCTGTACTTATCGGTTAGTTGCGTCTTTTGGGGCGCGCTGCGACCTGTAAAGTACTATAATTGACATCAATTAGCGAGTGGAGCTGACTCAAGACGTAGCAGCTGCAGGCCTTCGGAGACGCTAGTAAACTAATGTAATTGAAATCAATTGCTGTGTGACTCAGACTTCGGTTAAATTTCTCACCATAAGTAAAATACCAAATATTTTCGAAAGTAAATAACACTGGTTGCTTTGGAACAGACCCAGAAAGTAGGTGGAATAAGATACGTGAGAAAGTATTCAAATGGTTATTTGAGGTAAAAATAATATATATTAGATCGTGAATATAATTTGAGATGTTCAGCCATTGTTTTGATTTAATTGATTTGTAGTGTTCCAGCTCTTTAATTAATTAACCATATGTAGTGTTATTAACGAGATATCTTCAATTTATCTTAGACCATAAGTTTATTAGTCAAAGAGATTGATTTTAAACTGGTTAAGGGTTATGTTTTGAATATTTAGTCAAGTCGAGTGCTTTTAATATTGTTGAAATGGCCCTGAGTTAATTTTACTTTAACAGCTGTTGTTGAATCAAGGATTAACGACGATCAGGAGGCCTCATTAGAATTTCAAATACCGTCTGAGGACATTCAACTTTACCCACAACCTCCTTTTTCTTCCCAGTCCTGGCAAAATGCCAGAATGTATAGTTTTGGAGACCTTGTTAGATAAAAACTCGCTACTCACCTGGCATTACTGTAATTCCTGTGCCCAAACGATTTCGATGTAATAGCTATGAAATACGGGAAATTATGATTTGAAAATAATTTAATAACAACAAAAGTAATGTGACCATAAAATTGGATGTGACTGGAGTTTGTACAATACGTGTCAGCGTGATAGTAACTATGTAGTAATTGCAAACATCATGGTCTGCCAATTGGTGATTGCATGACAACGTATGATTCCGCTCATTATTGCTTTGTTCCGGTATCGAGGACAAGGACATAAAATAAACATTCTACAGGAAACGAGTGTAGCATGATCATAAATGTACGATATCCAAAATTCTCAAGTTTTTATTCACGACAACGGCAGTTATTCCGTCGGTATTATCTGATTTCTTGCTTACGGTATTTGAAGCAGTTAGCATGGCTGTGTGGACACATGTATAAAAGTTTACTTGCTTCAAAATTCACTTTTCTGGTGACATGCAATTACTGAATTGTTACCAATTTAATTCCCATAATATTATGGGATCAGGATTTCTTTGGCGCAGCATGCATTACAGTTAATAAGCACACATGACAAACATTGATATATGTTACACACCAGACAGCCCAGTAGCACTGCTATCGTTTTTTGATAATGTAACTAAGGAATGGCTGGCGGAACAGGCAGTCTCTTGTCTCTTCTGTCTCTTCTGATACTACTGATACACACATAGAGGACCAGTTGAGCATATGTTCTCACATAAATACGCAGATATGCAAATTTAGCGCACTACCAAATAGTAAGGCTGAAAAAGACGTGCCTGATTGCGTCTCTTGTACTTTAACTTCATATGCACTGCAGGATTTGTAGGTCCTTTTTGTCTAGACACTGAAGTCTTAGGGACTTTTCGGTATTAAATTCGTAAATCGTTTTACCTGCATTTTTAGTGAAGTGACTTAAAGTGTGAAGGTGTGTTAAAGTTTGTCATCATATATAGCTAGGTCAATAATAAAATATATTTATAATGCTATCTAGGACGCATTAAATATTTGGCTTTTAAAAAGCTCGACTTGTTAAATTTTCTCCTTTCTTTGCCCTAAATGGCTGTTTCCATATTTGTCTCTTGCAACCAATTGCCATTAATACACAGCATTTTCATGCCTTGGTCACAATATCATTTTAACCTGAAACCTATATATTATAAACAATATTCTATATTACTTGAATTTTAATTTTTATAAAATAAGTTGACGAGTTGAACATCTACAGCGAGTTAATATATAGACATATTCCCCACTCGGACCAGTTGTAAGACAGTTTAGAGAACCTGGTCTTGGTGTTAACCCGAAATATATAACACGAATACGAATAAGCGTATCATTTCTCGTCTATATGATTGAACAGGGACGTAATTTATGAATCCACATATTGATATCTTGGTTCTCTTACTAATAAAATCTCGTACCGTAAGCTGGCAGGTAAACAACTGCAATATTGAACTAGTATTCAGAGCATTAACATTTGATGTCATCAGTCTAATGTTTCTGTAGATACAATTTAACACCCTAAAATGTTTGCAGACTCATCATTTTGAAAATAAGGGTTTAATAAATAAATTTATTGAACTTTGCATGATTTACTGTACAATATGACATGTGTTAAATTTGGTGGAGAATAAGTACACTGAATCCGAATATCCACGTTATTTTTTTATTTACTTAGGTGTTACAATTAAAAAAGAAGCGGAAAATGTCTCTCTACATTTATATTAGGTTCTTCTGGAGTATACTGCTATGATGATGCATTTGGTTTAACTTTGATAAATTGTTAAATTCAATATTATGCCGGTAATAAATAGATTTCTTTATTATGTAATAGCAGTTTAAAAATTTTTCTTAACATAAATAAGCATTTAACCTTTTGTGGCCTAATATGTAACTAAATGTAAGCAATGGTGGGAATCGGGTAATAGCCCCGGATATATGGTATATAAGATTTATTTCCTCACAACATGCTACGATTGTAAATTATGGTTTGATTGTTAATGTTTTAGCTCAATTTACGTTGGTCTTAGATACTTACATCATACAATGTTTATTCGAGTATATTTAAGACATATTGCAGACTAACCTAAAGTATTATATGGATGTTAATCTAAAAATGCGTCCCCCATGAGAACTTTTTTTAATTAACAATACATGATGTTTTATATTCTAACTACGTGAACTAGATTCGAATCAGCTAATGTTTTGCTCAGATAGGACACACAAGTTTACCGATTGTGTGGCGCAGTCTTATGACATTTAAGTCATTTCACAAACGTAATTAATTCCTTTGATTATTTAAACATAAAGCCGGCATGCAAACTAAATTTAAAACTGCCTCTTTCTCTAGTTTTATGCTGCCATCGTTTTGAAAATATTACCTGATGTATTTAAAACTGTGGAGTTAAATGGCCTNACTTTCTCTAGTTTTATGCTGCCATCGTTTTGAAAATATTACCTGATGTATTTAAAACTGTGGAGTTAAATGGCCTACTGCGATGCTGCATTTTCTGAGAACTTTGGTATAAATTGGTGGATTGCGTCCCGTGATANGCCTACTGCGATGCTGCATTTTCTGAGAACTTTGGTATAAATTGGTGGATTGCGTCCCGTGATATGAAATTAAAACCATATTGTTCCAAATAACACAATCTTTAAAAGTTTAGAACTAAATAGCACAAGTATTTTACTTTTTGATGCATATATTATATCTAAAGTAGTCTGGTTCAAACAAGCTTGTATCATATTACTGTACCCCGATAAGACATATCAAAATAAAATATCTATGCAGGCCATATTTTTTAAATAACTGTATTATCCATGTAAATATAATACGTTTTCCTGGCCTAAACACGGTATTAAGTACATGTCAAAATCTACATTAATATGCTAAGTAATCCTATATAACGTGAAGAGCTGACAATTTATTTTGTGTAATCTTCCAAAACAGAGGGCCAATACAATTCTCTCTATAAATTCCTTGAATTAACGATACACTGCGAACACACAGGAGGTGAATGAAATCGTTTAGAGGGTTCCTGAGATATAATACAGAACACTTTATATCAGATTAATGGCCATTTTAAAAATAGGAACCCTTGTTATTTTAAAACTTTAAGATTCTTATGTCCTTGAAGTGCATTATGTGCGTACTGAATTTGGTCAATTTCCGTTACCAGTTTCCAAAGTTACTAAAGGGNAGTGCATTATGTGCGTACTGAATTTGGTCAATTTCCGTTACCAGTTTCCAAAGTTACTAAAGGGCGGTGAGGGCATACATAGGGACACTCGCACGGCAGCCGAAACCTTTCCTTAGATGGAAATTATTAAGACAAACCAAAGTGATAAGTACACTTAGTATAGCCTAGTTGACTAACAAACACTATACTCNAGATGGAAATTATTAAGACAAACCAAAGTGATAAGTACACTTAGTATAGCCTAGTTGACTAACAAACACTATACTCATCAAGCAGACACGTTAAAAATTGCAGTTATTTTGGATAATAAAGAACAACCAAATAGATTGTAGAAAGAGGCGTTGGTCACCACGGGAGGGATGTTGGTGAGGGTGTGTGTGTGTGGATCAAAGTTATGAGCAAATGGAAANGAGAGGCGTTGGTCACCACGGGAGGGATGTTGGTGAGGGTGTGTGTGTGTGGATCAAAGTTATGAGCAAATGGAAAGAGATTGTTGAGAGCTTGGGGGTTGATTGTGATATAAAACCAATAATCTGCCTTGGGTCCACGGGTGGGGTGATGAGGATTAAAAACTGCTAATACATATTGGCGGTGATTTGAGCGGAGGATGCCAAAGAGTCAATAAAAATGTGTGTTTCGGGGATGGCGGTGGTACAGGGGACCATATTGATAAGTAGAGCTATAAGATGGAAGGAAGAGGTGTCATATATTAAACATAGAAATAAAAGTGGTTGGTAGCCATTCTTCTACTGATCTCCTTGCCGGGAGAATATTTACTCCACCATCTCTGTTTCGAACCCCGGGCCTCCTGCATGTAGGTCTATAAAAGTGTTTTATGAATTCATTAAAATATTTAAAAAAATGCAGCCTAGTTATTTTGTAAATTATTTAAACCTTTTTAGTAACAGTTTCTGATTTTATTTAATTGTTTGGTTTCAAGAATATACAATGTCACATGAATTAGGTCAAAGTCAAGAATATGAGGTCAAGGTCACCGGGATTCAATATGGCAACTTGCTGGCATCACAATATGGCTGTCGGGTGCTGCAAGTCCTATCCCGTAATTCATAATGCACGCCCTCTCATCAACATTATGCTCTATCGAGAAACATTGCGAGCTTATGTACACGAAGAAACCACCTTTAAGTTTGTTACTCNCTCATCAACATTATGCTCTATCGAGAAACATTGCGAGCTTATGTACACGAAGAAACCACCTTTAAGTTTGTTACTCAAAGATGTTGATCATTTTGGAAAACGTGAACTTTCAGTATGTAGGTTGACACAATTCTATTTTATGTTACTCACTATTAAGGGCTCAAACAATGTTCCAACTGAAAGTAGTTTTGCATATACATCGCCAATGAATTCAAAACAACCTTAGCCCATAGTCACACCGTTGCTATTACCACCTAATGCTTAAAATAATAATGTTACACGGGACTTCACTAGATTGTGGAACATACGCGAGGACTACAATCTTGCTAACTTTGGTGTAACAGTATGGTGTTAAGTGAAGTGTGTTTGTCGTTTGAAACCAAATTAATGAAGCAAATAAGGCATTGGGAAAAGTGTAACAAATGCAATTTTTACAAGTATTCACTATGAATAGGGCCTTGCCTTTCGTTAAGTAATCAATTATTTTGTCAGCCAAAGCCAAGGACTTGTATTATTATATTTTTAATTATGTTTTAAATAAGTAAATTTATTACTTTGTATATATGTGCATATAAGGTTATAATCATTTCTTAGAATTAGTTTGTTCCATTTTGTCAAATGATTTCTGATTGCTGGGTTGATGTTTAAATTAAATTAAACATAAGTGTCAAACCCCTCTTTTTGTATCTGAGCAATGGCATAAGATAATTATTTTAGTCGCGGGGACCAGAACAATTAAATTTAATATTTGTTGATTCTGTTGTTGGAACATAGAATTATTAATGTGAAGCAGATCCAGTTGAGGATATGTGTAGTCAGCTAGAGGGTAGAGAATTAATGTTACGAAGTTCTTTTGCCAAGGGTTTAAAGTCTGAATACACCATTGAGGACATTAGAGTCAAACATAGGGTAATTAATCTTGAGACTGATATCGAGATTTACTCAATGTTATTCAATTTGGGAAATTATCGAGTAAGCCCAAGAAAGACATATTTAATTAATGCATAAGTTTAAAATTTTCATTTCAATGGCGTATAACAAATACACATAATTTACTCTACATGGATGCTAATAGTTTGGACGAGTTTTTTAATTCTGAAGAAGGTATGTATGCTTTGGTGTCTTGTTGACTGAGATATGAAAATAAATGGAAGCAGAAANTCTGAAGAAGGTATGTATGCTTTGGTGTCTTGTTGACTGAGATATGAAAATAAATGGAAGCAGAAACATATTCTATCTTAGTGAAAAGTTATATATACAAACATTACACAGGGAAATAAAAATTAATTCGATTTGTTATAATAGAAAATAATCTAGACGTAAACGTGATGCTAATAATTTCATTGAAATCGAAGACTGTAATTTTAAAAATAATTGTCGAATTCTTCGGTGGCATTTGACAGTTTGTGTTTTAAGTTAGTGTACAGTTGATTCGAGCCAGTACTGAAATAAGGCGCCGATCACAAAAATTAGGGGAGTAACCGGGACTGATTTGAAGTTCGTCGACATGAATAACGTATTTTACATTCTAAGTCAGAGTAGCTATCAACACCTCTTAGAACACATTTCGTCCTTAATAAAAGCATTAAACACGGGTATATTTTCCTGTCGTAATTCCAAGACACGATTTCGTGCGACTCGGAGTGTAGGAAGACATCTTTTTTAAATTCGCTTGAGCAAAGACTCACAGGATTAATATTACTGAATAAAGTAAGAAAGGACTTCTCTATTGAATTTGTATATTAATTGGAGGGATAGAAGCTTGATCGAGATATCAATTACAACCCTTATGAGATACTGTTTTGGAAGAGGTGGACTTCATGGAAAACCTAAAACAATCCATGATATTAGAATAAAACAACAAATTACGCGGATATAAAGAGAAGAAACCTACTGTAAGAGACCACGATAAATACACTAAACTGAAATATAAGTTGTTGGTGCTGACATGTGGCCTTGCTTATAATAGAAAACAAACTCAATCACGATTGTGACCTCCCCTACTAGCCGAGTGAAATAACACGACGGCATCCACTACGATTCTGGAACCAGAAAGAAGTGATGTGTAGCATGGCCTGGCGATGGTATGTGAAGGTGGCCTTGATGAATACACGAGATGGGAACAATCTGCAGTCAACATTCCCTAGTAATCTAGCAGATCAACATCAGTCTGCTAAGACGTATGAGCAAACAGATCCAGCTCGATATCATGCGAAAGGCCAGGAGGTTTTGTTTGTTTAGCAAAAAGACAAACCCGATATGGTTACAAACACAGAACATGAAATACCTGGACTCTTTAGGTGATAACCAAAATAAATATCAATAAAATGGATAAATTGTTTAAATGGCTTTAATTTGGGCTACCGGGAATTGAAATTTATGTTTACTAATGATTTCAGGAAGTCAACTCCCACCATTGAAAGGACGGTGAGCGATACAAAGAATTAGCCGAGAGGAACACCGATGAAAGCAAGTGGCGGACTGCCTAGGCGCTCGTCTCACCCAAAATACGGACTTCAGACATCGGTTTTGTTGCCTGTGAAACGTGGCTAAATAAAAATTATCTTAATATCTCGTATACAATTAGAGTTGGAGATGGCCTAGGAAATAATCTAACAAGTTGGCTAGTCACAAATTATGGAATAAATATTCAATTAAAATTGCCATTATTATAATAATTTATTCTAAAAGATTAACTATAATTTTTTTTCCTTTTTAAGGACTGCTTATTTATATGTAAAATATATAATATTGATTAGTTTGGAACTTCTTTAAGTGACATAAGTATTGACTCGACTTGGAAATGGTTTCAATATGTTTTGGCAACATAACACCTAAATTAATTACAACAATATACCTTTTGAAATTTTTTTAACTATTTTTGGTTTGTTTCCATTGTTTTCTTTTTAATGACAATAACTCTAATACAAATAAGTAGTTAAATAATTTTTGAAAAAATTAACTTGATTTGGCATTTTAAATGAATGTGTAAGTTTTTTAATATTATATAAGNATAATTTTTGAAAAAATTAACTTGATTTGGCATTTTAAATGAATGTGTAAGTTTTTTAATATTATATAAGGTTATTCTAACTGATAAAAAGTACTTATGTGTTAATTAATTTTGGTCAAATTTTGATTGTTATCTAGAACTGGAAGGCGTCATTTTCACAAAACCGCCCGTTTCGTGTATTGAACCTTTATACTACATATTTATAAGGAAGTATAATGGTTTTATGGTTAAATATGATGTTCCACATTGTAAATTTAAAATAATTAACAATTTAAATATAGTATAAGGAAGGTTGTTTGTTTGCCTGACGCTCTCTGGTTGGTTTAAATAATTACGGGCACATTTACTCACAATATTGTACTGAAAAATATTAAAACGTAAAACGGAAATAAGTGGTGTAGAGTAATTTTTGCTTATTGAAAAAAGAAAAACGAAATAAAAAATGATATTAATAAATTAAATTTTTCTGTATTTGCAATAATTATATATAAGGAAATATGAAGCTTGTTTTTTTGTGTACTACAGGTCCATTCGTCANTTTTTCTGTATTTGCAATAATTATATATAAGGAAATATGAAGCTTGTTTTTTTGTGTACTACAGGTCCATTCGTCAATTTTTTCTTGGCGTGCATAATTCTGAAAATATATGCATTCTGTTCTTCAGAAAATGGGGTTGAGTTTGTAAGGAATTTAGGAATACCCCTCTTTTACTCCCAGCATGACAGACTGCAAAAAACAACTATTGGAAAAGTGGTAAATTTCAATAACGAAATAATTACTGAGTTACCTGTTTCGGTNACAGACTGCAAAAAACAACTATTGGAAAAGTGGTAAATTTCAATAACGAAATAATTACTGAGTTACCTGTTTCGGTAAAAAATTAGGATAAGAATTTTAATAATTTATTTGTTAAGTTTTATTACATACATTATATTTCAGTCATGAACTTCTTCTCACATAGCGAATCTGTGTCGTGCCAATTTCGAAAACGATTACTNACATACATTATATTTCAGTCATGAACTTCTTCTCACATAGCGAATCTGTGTCGTGCCAATTTCGAAAACGATTACTAGTTTTCAATAAGTGTAACAATGTTTTGTTCCGGCACAGTGTGGATGATAGGCAAATAAGGGTTGTGTGTGTTGTTNCGTTTTCAATAAGTGTAACAATGTTTTGTTCCGGCACAGTGTGGATGATAGGCAAATAAGGGTTGTGTGTGTTGTTATACACTGCTTTGTCATTAGACTTTGGTGAGAATTAATAACCGGCGATGTCACGGTGATTCGTGGGGCGAGGGAATGCGATTGGTAGGCTTCGTTTGTCGATTGGCGATTGTCTGCCGTCGACGTCGGCTGGAGATGCCGGATTTTGGTTAACTTGAAGTTTCGTAAAACAAATAGCATTTATGTGTTAATCCTACTACATATTTATAAATGGAAGGAAATTCCTTTTAGGGAATTTCACCACTTAGTTATGTTCCGGGAGATAAGGGTTTTATTAATTCTTTCCCGGATTTAAATAACAGAAAATGCTTTTTTCTTCTGATGTCATTTAACTAAATTTGAAAATGTTTTTATAATTAATTCTTTAAAAATGACNCAGAAAATGCTTTTTTCTTCTGATGTCATTTAACTAAATTTGAAAATGTTTTTATAATTAATTCTTTAAAAATGACATTTTAAAAGTATTTCTGTCGACTTTAATGAGTATAGCCGAGAATCTCTCGTATCACTTACCATCCTGTAAGGCGCCGGCANAAAAGTATTTCTGTCGACTTTAATGAGTATAGCCGAGAATCTCTCGTATCACTTACCATCCTGTAAGGCGCCGGCATTATAACATAAAAAACGCATATGATACCCAGGTAACTGCTAGACATTTTTCAATTAGATTAGTTTCTGTACGCTCTTTGGTATACACAGGTAAAATAATGCGTTGNGGTAACTGCTAGACATTTTTCAATTAGATTAGTTTCTGTACGCTCTTTGGTATACACAGGTAAAATAATGCGTTGCATTTTTTTATATATATTTTTTTAAATTTCTTAAAATTTAGCATTTATTTTTTAGTGCCATTTTATACTAATAATTNCATTTTTTTATATATATTTTTTTAAATTTCTTAAAATTTAGCATTTATTTTTTAGTGCCATTTTATACTAATAATTTTGTAATTATGGATGTGTATTTGTCTACAAGTTTGTTGTACTACGATACATTTCCGCACGATCCACCACCACTGTAGAATATAAAGATGTAGAGAGGTCTACCGGCGTCAGAAATGAGCCTGGAGCCTTTATTATGTGAGCGCCTTAGAAAGGCGAAGTTATTGATATTGCGGTAAAATACAGGAAACTTTGCAGAAAAAATTAGACGNATGTGAGCGCCTTAGAAAGGCGAAGTTATTGATATTGCGGTAAAATACAGGAAACTTTGCAGAAAAAATTAGACGAGCAGAATCACTTTGAAAATTCCACGATTGGGGGAAATTCCACCTTAGACTTTTGAGTGGACTGGGGTATGCCGTCTTTGGCATAACGAATAATGCTGACATTGAGGCGTCTTTGAAGCACATCTTATGAAAGGATCAGGAAATATTTGGGACACCGAGCAGAGGAGAAGACATGTAATGATATAATACTGGGACGGTGGGAACTCACCAGTTTGGAATGTGGAATACAATTCTATGGCAAAATGTTAGGCGAAAATACCTTCAAGTTAAAAGGCTTTAGATGAATAGTTTCTGAGACAAAGACGTCAGATGTGATATAATAAATTTAATGATATTAGGCGCACATGAAAATACCCACTCACTTTACAAACCTTTACAAACATTTACAATAGGCATTCAAAATTNATGATATTAGGCGCACATGAAAATACCCACTCACTTTACAAACCTTTACAAACATTTACAATAGGCATTCAAAATTTGCTCCTCGCATTGCTATGCATTTTTCGACGAGTGTAATGCATGTTCCCTGCACACGACTTAGCATGGGGAAGTCGATCGTGGTGGTAGCAGCATGTAGCCACGCGAAAATGTCCTCAGATGAATGAAGCGGGTTGTCTGGTTGATACACCAGAGACTTCAGGTGAGGTCACACAGAGAAGTACAGTTGAGAGAGGTCTGGTGACCGCGGTGGCCATGCCATATGTCTCCCATGGCCAATCCACTTGCCATGTTACAACTGTTTGCCAAAACTAAGCCCAATTGCTTTCCTCATCCTAAACACACCCTCGTACCTACGCCACAGCCATTCCACACCACCACACTCACCCAAAACACCACACTTGGTCCTACTTCTTCCAGACATATCATGAGGGTTCCCTCAGAAACGGAGCTTCAAATGCAATTTCACCTTAGGATGTTTCGCCTTACATTTGTCCAAACAATTGTATGCCACATTCCGAATTCACGAGTTACCGCCAATCCGGTATATGATGGTAAAAAATTGAGTTTTATTCCNGAATTGTATGCCACATTCCGAATTCACGAGTTACCGCCAATCCGGTATATGATGGTAAAAAATTGAGTTTTATTCCCAGTAGACAATTAACAGTATTTTGCTCATATCGTATGTGAGTCACTGACATTATTTGGTTCTGCTTTAGGCAAATACTTGTCCCTAGCTGCAGCATTCTTGCCCCGATCACTTCACTACAGTCAGATGGCTACCACAAATACTAAATGCTCTCCAAATGAAGAGGGTGTTTATAGAGCCCTCTTCCCTGGTCGAAGATGCTTCTCTGAATTACGTGATACGCCGAGCAAAAATTATTATTGGAAAATACTCGCTAATCATCCCAAGTCGTTGACTCATCCGGTAGAGGAAAGAAGAAGCTCTGACGCCATCCAGATCAACGGTGTCTTCTGTATCAGCCAGGTCAACGGTATCTCAGGCCACTGTGTACCTGCTAACATGTTTAGTGTGTCATCTATCGTAGGTGTTGGACAAGAATCTTTCTTGGTAACATTATCAGTTTGTAAGTAACCCACACAAAATTTCAAGGCGCTGTATTTATTTTTAACATGCACAATAGGAGAAGGACATGGAATGACTGNAATTTCAAGGCGCTGTATTTATTTTTAACATGCACAATAGGAGAAGGACATGGAATGACTGATGTTTCTATCAAATCTAACTTCTTCAGCACTTTCAGAATGCCATCAACCATCTCATGCGAAGCTGGCAGTAGTCGCCATGGTGGTTGATTTAAGGTGCCTGGCATCCACTGTAACAATGTGACGGCAGTAATTTGGCTCACAGAATAAAGCACNGTTTCTATCAAATCTAACTTCTTCAGCACTTTCAGAATGCCATCAACCATCTCATGCGAAGCTGGCAGTAGTCGCATTGGTGGTTGATTTAAGGTGCCTGGCATCCACTGTAACTTACACTGCCGTCATTAAACCGAGTGTCTTATTTCGTGCCGTAATTCTATGTCGTAATTCTCAGACAAAATTCTAATGCCAGCAGTCGAGGTTTCCTCTTGATCATGTTGGCAGTAACTTCAGATAATTTGTTAGAGGACATTCGGTCTTTCCATCAGTTGTACACATGCCCAACAAAATCCCTTGAGCATCCGCTTGGTGCTTTCGTCGCCGTCTTCGTCGTCTTGGACGTCAGGGCACTGCTGCATTTCTTTGCTGACTCCACCCCAAGTTCTCGGGCTAGGGCATTCTGCATGCGTGAAGTGCAGCCAGGCGTCAGTTGCCGCGCCGTGGTATCGTCGGTATCATCGACGAAGTGTCAAACTGCGTAGAAATTGCGTATCTCCTAAGGACAGTCCTACTGAGACAGATGGGACAGCCGCACGATATCCTGCTACACCTCCTGCAGTGGTTACACTGGTCGCTTGGTGCGCATTCACATTTGGGTATGGTGGGCATTTCGCACATATCGGTATCCGAACCGCAGCTCCATGGATGACACCAGTATAGAGTATTCCAGTCGATGTAGTTCTGGCAGGAACTGCAGTATGCTCAGTGCAGATCCTCTCAGTACAGCTGGCAGGTAGTATGCTTGCTGCTCGTTGGTCCAGTCATTCCGGGTAATCTATTTTATTCTTAAATTATTTATTTATGCATTCTATATTTCTATACACATGGTCTATTTTCTCTCCACATTTTTTGTTCACATTGTCTATTTTTCTATCCATAAAAATTTACAAATGTCTTAATAATTATTGACAATAAATACAACTATTATTATATTTAAAAATTATCCTACCAGTAAGTTTACCCTCTGTGTTCTTGATAACAAGTATAAAATTTTTAACATAAAAGGCCTCCTTCTCAATTTTGGCACCAGTGTCACAATTTCTGAAATTAACTTGGTTTAGCCTGGTTCTTTAAGGGATGGGGGACTTAATTAAATAAGAATGTTACTTAATTTTTCTAATGTTTTTACAAACACTACAAGGAATAAAATATTCTCAATTTACATGTACTCACGAGACTGTTATAAATGAACCGCTGTGATATATTAAAAATAGTGTCACATATTATGTCACTGCTACTAATATGCTTATGTAACTAAGGCAGATAATACACACATTTATTATGTAAATTTATTTTAAGAATGGTATTATATTGGAACCACCAAAGAAAATTCTAATTTATTAAATAAAAATCTTTTGAGCAAGTGTAGAAGCATAATTCACAAAATAAATTTTGTATTAATATAATTACCAAATTCAAAATTTTCTTTTTAAAATGAAAGTTAATTTTCTTTGTAGTATAATTCAAATAATTTGAGTAATGGCGGATCATTTATTGCTAAGTATAGGCCTGTAGCTGCAGCCGGCCGGTTAAGGCAAGTTGCAGCTTGTCAATGCAGGTTTAACCAGCCGGCTAAGGCCAGAAGTCAAAATCGGGAATTGCAGCAGCCGGCAGGTTAAGGCAAGCTGCTGCGTCACGCNACCAGCCGGCTAAGGCCAGAAGTCAAAATCGGGAATTGCAGCAGCCGGCAGGTTAAGGCAAGCTGCTGCGTCACGCTAGGGTTGAGTCATGTGGCCGGGCGGCTAAGCCAAGCCATCGCTGTCGGCGATCTGTAACATAATTATTTCACTCATATTATTTTTATAAAATTTTAAATTGTCATTATGAAATAAACTGAGCTGTTTTTATTTAAACTTATTTTGCACTCGATATTGAAAAGAATCATTGAAAATATCACAGCGCCCATTATTCACGAAACAGAGATCGGTGATCATGTTTATATAAACAAATATCAAATAGAAAATGCGTTTATTAANCGCCCATTATTCACGAAACAGAGATCGGTGATCATGTTTATATAAACAAATATCAAATAGAAAATGCGTTTATTAAGAGAGATGTTGCAGGTTATTTACTGTTTGTTCCGACTGTCGAACTGCTGAAAGACTTAATAAATATATGTTTTTTAAAATGCAATTGTGGTTCATGTGGCTGGTTACAGTAATTCTGTTTTTTGAAGATTTATATGTAATCTAACCCAACGCACTATCCTGAACCAAAGCACACCTAACCATCTACCCTCGTCAGTATAATTAATATTAAAGCAATTTATTAATGAATCGATATAATTCTGTAGCTGACACAAACTACAACTTGTCTAATTTAATGTGCATTTAAAAGATTGAAACAAAAATGTCCCATTTTGTCTCCCCACAATAATTTTACCGCACTTCATCCCTTTTCTCAATTTCTCTGCACCCGAAATATTTGTACCTATATTACATATATTCGGCGATAATTTTGAACGTGGAAACAACTGAAGATGGTGACTGGGTATAGAGATTTTGGCGGCCCTTAACGTAGACAGTGATGAGAGTTAAGCGGGGTGAGTAAGGAATGAAGGAGAGCGGTGAAATGGGAGTTACCCGATTATGTTCGCTGGCCTTGACGATGCAAAAACTGCGGCTCCGTTTGCATTGGTGCCGGGCCAGAGCACTGTGGAACACCACAGACTGGCGATGTGCGGTGTTTAGTGACGCGTGCCGCTTCGTTATGGGTACTGGTGGTCCTCGCGTCCAGGTGTGGATGGCACCTGGTAGTGTTTATACATATTGGTTCATAGATATATTGTCTAAATTGAATAGTGTTTGTCCTCTTTTGATAAAGAAAAATTACTTTTTTCAGGAACTGTTTTTGTAATGACATAGTTTAAACTAAAATGCCAATGTCTCTAATATACACGATGTGGTGTTTACTTATCAAATATTTATATGCCTTCTCATGCCGTAGGTTAGTTAACTCAACTGCTTTGTTTTTGTGACCTTTTGATTATCAGGTTTTGCATTGGTTTTTGAGTTAAAAAAACCCATTTAAAGCTGATATTAGCAAGACTTGGAGGGGGTTGGGGGGAAATTAATAACTTAGTTATCAAAGTGAAAATGTAATAAACGAAATATTTCATGGTTCGAAGGACTGGAATGCAAAAACTCCCGAAAAGTATTTGTGCTGCAGACAAAACGTTCTCTCATTGCAGTAAAACAAGGAATTTTTTACAAGTCTAAANTTAAACTAAAATGCCTATGTCTTTAATATACACGATGTGGTGTTTACTTATCAAATATTTATTTCCCTTCTCATGCTGTAGGTTAGTTTACTCAACTGCTTTGTTTTTGTGACCTTTTGATTATCAGGTTTTGCATCGGTTTTTGAGTTTAAAAAAAACCATTTAAAGCTGATATTTGCAACACTTGGAGGGGGTTGGGGGGAAATTAATAACTTAGTTATGAAAGTGAAAATGTAATAAAAGAAATATTTCATGGTTCAAAGGACTGGAATGCCAAAATTCCCGAAAAGTATTTGTGCTGCAGACAAAACTTTCCCTCATTGCAGTAAAACAAGGAATTTTTTACAAGTCTAAAAAAGTTTTCAAATAATGATCTTTGGATGAAAATGTTATTAGATGTTAGTAAACCTTCTAGTTGGCTAATAATTAATTACCCATTCATTTTCCATAATGCTTGTGTCTACAACAGTGAATAAACTCATTAAATGGTATAAGTTATTAAGGATATGTAATCAGGGAATATGTTTTTATTTTATTCCGAAAATTACAGTGCTTCAACGAACTTAAAAATTACTTAGATAAATATTGCCTTAAATATAAAAATAATACACAGGACGGCTACTTGGAAATTATTTTTATATATGTGACATCAAAAGTTGGAAGCTTTGCAAAGAGTAACACAACAAAATATTATAAATAATTTAATTACAATTCCATTACAAAAATAATTAAAAGATTGAGCTATTCCTAACTATTTGTCACTTCATAGAGTTAAACTGAAGCGTTTACAAAAGTGTAAGTAATAGTAGTAGGGTAATGTGGGGTAAGAGTCAGCAAGGGGCCAGTGTCATTCGACGTCGTAGTTCTCGCAGTCGCCGTTGGATGGCGTCATCATTCTTATAATTAATTTAAGAAATGCTCGCCACGCACTGGACAGGGCTGGTTGCCCACTGCCGCTATTAATGGAAGTGCGTTCTCAAATATATTTTTGAAGTGGCGTTTGATATATTTTTTTGTGTAAAAGAAGTGCATGCAGAAATGCNGACGTCGTAGTTCTCGCAGTCGCCGTTGGATGGCGTCATCATTCTTAATATTAATTTAAGAAATGCTTGCCACGCACTGGACAGGGCTGGTTGCCCACTGCCGCTATTAATGGGAGTGCGTTCTCAAATATATTTTTGAAGTGACGTTTGATATATTTTTTTGTGTAAAAGAAGTGCATGCAGAAATGCAACTATTTAATGTTGTCTAATAGTTCGTATATTTAGTAACATATACGTTTTTTGCCAGTATTAAATGAGGGTGTAATTTTAATTATGCAACTGTGTAACGTAGTTGGTAAATGATATTTTCCGTTTTGCTGCGGCGAGTTTCCTGAGGTAAGAGTCTGTACAAACGATTTTGCTGACTCTTTCCCCACAATACCAGGAATTATTAAAACATTTGGATCATTTTTACATATGCACAGAGTTTATACAATTTAATTGTTTGACAGAAATATAAATTAAATGCATGTCATATTTTCAGGAAAATTAAATACCGTGGTTTACAAAAAGGAAAAAAATATGTTGGTTAAATCTGAATTATCAATCTAGAAGTAGTCTGTTGGCAACAGTTTTTTACCACAAAAGTAATGAAACAGTTTTATAATTCTCACACATTTAAGAGAAATAGTACATCAAATTAAAAGCGTTTTATGCAAATGAATGAAGTAAATTGATGTCAGAACAACCTGATAGAAGCAAAATGCAACTTAAGATTGTAATATTATTTTCGACTTGCTTATGAAAAGGTAGCTACGATTTGAAATGTACGCAAAGGTTTTCATGTATGCGGCATTCTGAAAATACATGCCGATATTTTTTCTGAAGCTGACTGTCTTCCATATGANGTAGCTACGATTTGAAATGTACCCAAAGGTTTTCATGTATGCGGCATTCTGAAAATACATGCCGATATTTTTTCTGTAGCTGACTGTCTTCCATATGAAATTAATGGTAGGCTTCTCACAATGGAAAATGACATTAAATCGCCTCCTGTATGCGAAAGTACTAATAATATGAGTGCAGAAGTACAGCGCTCTTCTGCTTCACAGCACATGTCAAAATTTCAGTATTCCACTGTCACTAACGTACCGGTTAGGCGTACTGACAATGGCAATGAAAATGTTTGTAAAGAGTTTGCTACAGGTAGCTCTACTGACGTCACCTCCGGTGATGTCTTAGGAATGNTGGCAATGAAAATGTTTGTAAAGAGTTTGCTACAGGTAGCTCTACTGACGTCACCTCCGGTGATGTCTTAGGAATGTGACTACTCCTGCAAAGTGATCTGTCTCGCCAGAAATAATCAGGCCCTTCCCAAAATTCACAAAAGAAGGCGCAGAAATCAAAAACATTTTCAAATACTCTTATCGTCGCCATATGCTAAAATGCTGTCATTACAAAGTGAGATAATGTTTAACCGTAAACCGGCTAGAGTCCAACATGTTTAGGGGAGTGTGAGCTAGTAAAATGAAGATTCATAACAGATTGAAGTCGCCGAGATGTTTCGCTTATCGGTGACATCTTAATGATACTTAATAGCGGAGGACGCAAATTTTTCCGGTAATCTCGATTGGGAAACAGACAATCCCCAAAAACTAATTCTATCCATTTCAGAAGGATGTCATTAGAATATCTCATTACCATTCATCCCAATTGAAGAAATATCTNCATTTCAGAAGGATGTCATTAGAATATCTCATTACCATTCATCCCAATTGAAGAAATATCTATGTATGCTACGGGTTTCTAAACAGAAAATATTTGCTGTCTACAACATTTTAAATAAATTATTTTGATTTGTTAACATTATAATAATTTACTATCAAAAACACAAGTTGTTGTTTTTAAATGTCAAAATACGCATAATCCCCCAGATTATACGAATATTAACCTATACTCTTATAAAAACCAGTTTAGAAACAAAAACCACGATGTGGTTCGTCTTCTGCAGTACCCGACTGACACAATACAGATTTAGAAAATATAANTTAGAAACAAAAACCACGATGTGGTTCGTCTTCTGCAGTACCCGACTGACACAATACAGATTTAGAAAATATAATTTTCTTTACTATTCGTGGACATTGTAACCTCCGATGCCAACGATGTTTCTGTACTGCCAGAAATCTTTGGAATTCTCTTAGAGAAACTGTGTCTGCAAGAAGTTTCTTCAGATAATGTGCGAATCTTCCCAAAATCCCGAGTTTATCCATGAAATAGTTGACTAAATCTGACATTCTGAATTTATAAATGCGAAGGAAAGCTTCTACAAAGAAAGTTCATTACTGAGTAGACACCTTCGTGACGTGTGTATAAGGACGGTTATGTTACTGTTGGGATAAACAGATTTATAAATTGTATGTAGTTACAATGCAAATTTACGCAGTCATTTGAAGATATATGAAAGAGCGATTTAATTAAGAGATTCATTAATGTCCTTTAGAATGGGCAAATATGTTTGTGAAAACTTGATGTTCCCAACAAGAATACCACCTTTGATACTGCTGATGATGTTATTTCGATGGTTTTTACTTACAGAGTAGATAATGAATATGTTTTTTGAAAACGGTTTTTATTATTATTATATATTATCCTTAGATTTATTTCAATAAACAATTAATTANTTTTTTGAAAACGGTTTTTATTATTATTATATATTATCCTTAGATTTATTTCAATAAACAATTAATTACTTCCCGCATTGTTTTAGAGGCAAACGAAATAATGGCAGTGGTTAATAAATAGTAGCTTTTATGATTAACAGAAGTTTCAGNTTAGAGGCAAACGAAATAATGGCAGTGGTTAATAAATAGTAGCTTTTATGATTAACAGAAGTTTCAGGATATCAATGATAATATTTAAATAGTTCTTTATTAAATACCATTTAAAATATTTAAAAATGTTTAAGAGGGGATAAACAAACAAATAAATTTAAAATTGGTTTTATAAATACATACCTATTGTTGAGCTGGTACCATTTGTTTAGAAATGTGCGAGTTTGAATAGACATCTATTATTCCATGATTTATTTCTATTACCGTATTGATAATAAGTATACTGCGCACCTGTAAAAAATTATATATATTCTTATAAGAGCATTTTAACGTGTTCAAATTTAATAGTTGTCTTAAATTTGAAATAGCAAAATATTTTGTAAGAACAATCTGCTAGAAACTTTCGGCGCGTTCNCATTTAATAGTTGTCTTAAATTTGAAATAGCAAAATATTTTGTAAGAACAATCTGCTAGAAACTTTCGGCGCGTTCCTAATTTTGTGTATTTGAAAACATTAAGGTAAAGTAAAATCTTTGGAAATATTTCTGATTATCGAAGATTAATAACATAAGCATCAATAGTTGTGAATTTACACACTACAAGTAATTATACAGAATGCAAAATACTAGTAGACAAATCTTTTTTGTCATAACAATATCGTAAGACCACAGCCTTTGTCCAACTANTACAGAATGCAAAATACTAGTAGACAAATCTTTTTTGTCATAACAATATCGTAAGACCACAGCCTTTGTCCAACTAAAAATGATAATTTACCTCAACTAACATTCCACAAAAGATGGTGGGTAAGCTTATAACGGACTGCCTGTTGTTTACAATATACAGTGGATGGATCACTGCTACTGTACCTGCTGGCGCCTCTATAATAGGATGGCACATTGGAGGTTCTTCCTGTACCAGCAGGACAAACACTTGTGTAACACTCGCAGCACAACGCACAATGCTCAGCAAGAGCATTGTAAGTTGTTTACTTACACAACTGCTACTGCATTTACCACTGTGACAGTTTAATAAATATACATGCGTATAAGCCTATCATTTACAAGTAAAAAAATCAAATGAATTTGCGCATATGAAATGCTTCAAATATAAACTTATTATAAAAATTCCAATAAATTGTTAAAAAGATATTGTTGCTAATGCAGCCAGGGTCAAATATTTCACGATAAAAAAATTATTGTGTTTCCTACTTATGCATTAAAAAAAATATGTTGTACTACTTTATTTTAATCTGCAATTATAAATGCATGAAAAAATATTATTAACTATTGGGTAAAATATTAATAATATATTTTAACATTGGATTGTTATGGTGTATTCCAGTTGTATGAAGACATGTGACGTAACAAGTCAACTTCATATTTAATTGTTCTGCTTTATATACTGTGAGATGTACGAGCAATTGTTTTGTACAAAATTTCACAGAAAACTAGCGACCAGCAAATAGTTTTGTTATGCAATTTAACAAACTACATTGAATTGTAATGTACGTAATACTTAGCTACAGTTATTCACAGCGTTGTTTTTTAAGTCTACTTTCCGAATAAAAGTTAGGCCTACACGATCACCTAATTGTCTGTATGAAAGTTATGTCTCACCAACCCCCTATTAATTTTTAAACCCGACAACCAAATTTAACCAAACTTAGTTCACAAATTATTGTATTTAAGATTTATAGACTTTTGCAGTTTTCAATCATGGTGTGTATTTATCTTTAAAATGGCGGCAATGTCTAAATGTAGACCACTATTATGTATCTTGCGAAACAATGATTCGATTTAAACCAAATTTGCGCCATTGATAGTGNACCACTATTATGTATCTTGCGAAACAATGATTCGATTTAAACCAAATTTGCGCCATTGATAGTGCATTACATAAACTTAACTTTTAGAAAACGATAATGTTATTAATGCTCTATTTTGGAAGATAGCTCAATTAAATATAATATAATGTTTTCCATTATAATTCCGGAACCATTGAACTATTTTACCCAAATTTCGTACGTTGGGAGTAGGTGATGTATGCATCGAAATAATAAACCTTTTATCAACTGTTTCGCCATTTTGTAAGTTCGTGCAAATTAAAAAATATTGAGCTCATACGCTATATATCTCGGGAANTTATCAACTGTTTCGCCATTTTGTAAGTTCGTGCAAATTAAAAAATATTGAGCTCATACGCTATATATCTCGGGAAGAATTATACAGATTTAAAACAAATTTAGTCCATTGGCATTGCATTATGTGAACATTGAATTTAGAAACCGACAGAAGAAATTAATCCCCATTTTTTATTAGAACGCAAATTAAAAAAATTAAATTTTTCCATTGTATCTCGGGAAACCATTTAGGTGATTTTAAAAAAAACCTACGTTGAAAGTTCTTATATTTTACTTCGGGAACCAATTATCCGATTTTAACCAAATTGTGTACATTGGCAGTGCAGGATGTAAGCATTGTATGGTGGTAACGGCCATTTTTGTAGTAAGTGCAACATGAAAATAAACTTTTATGTTATATCTCGGTAACTACATAATCATTTCCTCTCTAATTGGGCATAGAAGTAAAATACTATTGTAAATCGTCTTCTATTAAGCAGTGTTATTATTTTGAAGGACTTATTGTAAAATTGTGGTTATACATATATATTTTAGATTTACTTTCAATATCACCCAGAGTGTTTTTCCAATTTATATTTAACCTTCTACACTGCAATTATATTTCACAAGCATCAAATTTGTCAAAACTTAATTTTTTGTATGACATTTTTTAAGATAGCNATTAAGCAGTGTTATTATTTTGAAGGACTTATTGTAAAATTGTGGTTATACATATATATTTTAGATTTACTTTCAATATCACCCAGAGTGTTTTTCCAATTTATATTTAACCTGCTACACTGCAATTATATTTCACAAGCATCAAATTTGTCAAAACTTAATTTTTTGTATGACATTTTTTAAGATAGCCTCACATAGAAATTATTTTTAATGTTTTATCTTGGAAAACCATAAACTAATTCCTACAAATTATGGCACTTATTAATACTGTGGTAGTTAATGAACAATAACGTGATTTTATAGGTCTACTTTTGGCAAATAAGCTATTTAGAATACTATGCTATATCTACAAAACCAAGAAACACATTTACTCTAAATTTTGTATGCTTGAAATATTTATTACAAAAATAAATTTNGCTATATCTACAAAACCAAGAAACACATTTACTCTAAATTTTGTATGCTTGAAATATTTATTACAAAAATAAATTTTGTCTACACAGAGCCTGTTTTGTCAGCCATTTTGTAGGATAGTGCCACATGAATATGAAAAGTTTTGTCTTATCTCNTGTCTACACAGAGCCTGTTTTGTCAGCCATTTTGTAGGATAGTGCCACATGAATATGAAAAGTTTTGTCTTATCTCGGGAAACAACAAACAATTCACTCCTAATTTGGCTAACTAGCAATACTGCGACTTTGGTTGGCATATAAATTAATAATGTATGTTTTTAAAGAGAGATCCAAGCGCTTATTTTCAAAATAGTGTCCATATGAACATTTTAGCATAGTATGCTATAACTACGAAACAAAGTAACAAATTTAAACATAACTTTATATGCTTACAGCTTATATGTAATCGTACAACGAGCGAATACATAAACTCATTTGTTCGTCATTTTGGAAGAAAGCACCTCCTGAAAAATTAAGTTTTCGTGAACTATCTCAGGAAACTGTTAACTGCTACCACCAAACTCAGACGACAAGGTATGCTTTTGTAGTCCATCAAAATATGTTTCACTTAAGAAGGTGGTCACACATTTTCAATATCACAGCAATGTAAATATTTAAGTGAGTATACTACATATCCCAAACTATTTCAAACGTAACATTATCTATTAAAAACAAAAATGTACAAATAATCTAATTGTTCGCTAGATACCACCACATTAGAAAATGAAGCTTTTTGTCATGTGTTGGANCAAAAATGTACAAATAATCTAATTGTTCGCTAGATACCACCACATTAGAAAATGAAGCTTTTTGTCATGTGTTGGAAACCAATCAGCCGGTTCCCACCAAACTTTTCACACCCAGTAGCGCTGCGCAAGGCCTTTTTTAAAGTGTGCATGGAATTATTTACAGTAAGGCTGCAGTATAAAAATTTAGATTATAGTATCACATTTGTTCAATAATTTGACATGTTTTGGTATCTATTAGAATCATGAGATATGCCTGAACAGAACGTGATATAGGATGTTTTCTGCAATAGCCCGAACGATAAACTAAAGCCTATATGTCTTATCTCGGGAACCGGCCAAGTTATTTCCCACCACATTCTGCACACAAGTAGAGTTATGGTAGACCATAAGAAATACATAATTTAAGTATCTCATACACTTATTTGCAAAATTATGTTAGCCGTATATATTTGAAGTTGATAATCATACTCTACCAATACTATAGTCTGATTAATACCAAAGTTGATGTTCCGAATCCTACCTGCAAAATGTAGTTGGTTGCATGTCAGCTTACTGTACGAGGTGTTCTTTTTTTCAGTCCCAGGGAAGGACGTGTGTATTTGTAATTGTCATACTAGTATTGCGTTTGATTCTGGTTGCATCTCTAACTATATCGCTATCAACGACACGTCAAGACACACCTACCACCTTTCCTATTAATAACCACATCAAAATAATTTGCATCTATGGAAAGAAAAGTAGGTTCATCATTTACATTGATAACATCTTGTTTGATTATTGAAATCTCTAAATCATTGCATTTCATATAAACAAATTATAATTTCATATATATATGCAATAAAATAGGTAGTAACACATGCTAGAGGGAGTACAAGTAACTTACTAAGGGAGGCGCCACGCAGGGACAACCACGCCTGAAGACCCTCCTCGCCGCCTTCTTTATGTTTCTCCANCTCCTTCTTTATGGTTCTCCATACTGGCATCCTGTACATACACATAGGCCATTATTGCACTGAGGGGTTGGCAAATATATGGCTAAACTAGCACAATCAGAACTCATTATAAATACAGGTTACATTTAAAAAAGGATAAACCTTTACGGGAAATGAGATTCCTCTGGCTACATACTTTACTTGTTACCTTAATTTGTCCAATACTAATGATTTATGAATTATTACATACATTTTTGTAAATTTTTTGTGAAATTATTACAATATTTATAAGGATATATTTGTTGTAGTTAATTATTTATCTGATTTTGCAAATCTGTATCATANCCCTCCTCGCCGCCTTCTTTATGTTTCTCCATACTGGCATCCTGCACATATACATATGCCATTATTGCACTGAGGGGTTGGCACATATCTGGCTAAAATAGCACAATCAGAACTCATAATAAATACAGGTTACATTTAAAAAAGGATAAACCTTTACGGGAAATGTGATTCCTCTGGCTACACACTTTACTTATTACCTTAATTAGTAAATACTAATGATTTATACATACTGTATATATACATTTAATGTAAAGTATATTTTAATGGAAGTTTACAAAAAAGAGAAAGGTTAAAATGTTACCTAGGTGAACAAGAATTTATTTATTTCTCATTTATGTATTAATTTTACATTATTTTCAGTTAAGTTAGTTAATTTTATAGTAGGTGAAGTTAAGACGCAGTTTCTTTTAAAAATAACCTGCTTCGCTGTAAACAAATCTGATGGATATCAAGTGATTGCTTTGTACATTGAGGAACCTTACAAATTCAGTGTAAAGATAAATAATATTACGCACAAGTTATTAAAACTCGTGTGTGGTTTAATAAGATAAATTTTGTAAAATTATTGCGAAGGAATGAGAATTTTTCACATGTGTAATCCACCAAGAAAATGAAAAAAAGATATATATTTATATGTATATATATATATACATATATATGTAGATATATGTTCTCTTTAATTTTTTGTGACTTCAGTAAAATAAAATGCTGCGCATTGTTAACCAGCTGTAGCCCGTATGCAGTACAAAAGTGTAAAATGAGCCAATATTAAGTAATCATTAAATTTATGTGTATTTCTATAAGCACCCATAAAACCAGGTATAGAATAGCTGTAAAAAAGTGACAATGTATGATGCAGTGCAGATGCACTTTGTTAAAGCTGCATTACACAGTCCACTATATGTACCGTTAGACGTTTGAAATGCACTACTCTATTGTCACACACAGTTATTGCTGAATGCCTATAACAGTTATCGTTTCTTTATTATACACCCTTGTAATGTATTAATGACCGGTATCATTCCCCGTGTTAAAGGAAAGCTATGTAGATTATTTTATCAGACAATTTATGCCAAAGTCAAAAATTATTAAATACACTCTTATAAAACAAGTTATATTTCACTAAACAAACATAAACATTAATATAAATACAAATGCTTAAAAATTGCAGCGATTCCACTAATTATGTTTTGTTTTATATAGAAAGAAGCTATTTTATTTAAGGTTAGTACTATTAGTGTATTTCTCAAGTTAACTTGATTTAAAGCAGGTGGTCTAGCTGAAATGTCAAAACCATTTATGTGAAATATGTCACGTATAACGATGTATAGTGTCCGTATAATTTCAACTCCTGATGCGAGAGTAGGGATATTAAGCAACGCCTAGGAGTGGGGAGCAGGAGTGGTGTGTGAAATCGCAGTAGCCAGAGGAAACGTCCGTCATGTATACTAAATGAAAATATCAGGAGTGTCTCAATCGAAAATCCACCAAGATACCCCACATTATGAAGGGACTTCCCCGGCTGTAAACCACAGTTTTAACGGCTTATAGAGCGTTAGTTAACTCTCCTCTCAGTGCCCGCACATTGATATTTCCACCGAAAATACATGGTTTAGTATAGGCGTGGCTAACATCAGTTAAAACAAATGTGTCGAAGCGAAAAGATAGGTAACGTTGCCTTCAAACAATAACGAGGTGAACTTTTATTTTATATTTAATTCATGTCGTATCTAAACTGACCATATCAAAGTCGTTTTCAATTAAAACCAACGAGGAAACACAAAATTTATTTCTTGTGCCAAGCTTTTGAATGTGTTCGTGTTTTGAAAAATAAGAAAACCCTTAACACATTGAGCGCTGTTCATAAAAAAGCTTTGGAAAATCTTAAGAATTTTCGATACCACAATTGGATAGTTCTTATAAATACCTAAGCGGTTTTAAAAAGATATTTAAAAAATACAAAAAAAAATTATTTTATTACATTTCTATCTTGTGTGCAGAAAAAGACAAGTGTCAATTTTTTAAATAAAATGAAATGTTTTTTTTTTTNTTATTACATTTCTATCTTGTGTGCAGAAAAAGACAAGTGTCAATTTTTTAAATAAAATGAAATGTTTTTTTTTTTTTACATTTGCAAATATTATTAATGACGATTTATTGGAATACAGATAGAGAATTTATCTTAACTAGTTTGTTGGTTACGAGAAAAATATACACATTTATTGCCACTTGTTAACTCGGACTGTGATAGATACATGCAACGCATTCTCTTGTGCACGTGTCCTGTAATCACTTAACTGACAGAGCGGGCACTATCACTTGTCATGTGAGATCACATGTCCTCGTGCTACTGCATTCCTTTCTTTGCAGACGTTTGAAAGAAAGGCGGTGCATGGAAGGAGCCAGAAAGCCTGAATAATCTACAGTGGCTCATCTCCGAAACTGTGGCACAGAGTGAGTACTTAATAGTACAGAGGTGAAACAACCACTTGAATGGAAATTACACACTGACCAGCAACATGTTAGAACGCAGTTTGCCAATCAGCGTATGTCAACCCACAACCCAGTCAGCTGCCAACCAATAGGAACTCGTCGCAGCGCTCAGTAGCCAATCAGACAGATCTATATTTCAAGAGCCTAGAGCAGCCTAGTAGAGAATGTGCACGCCGACTTCAAATAAACCAACAAGAATCTTCGTCTCAGTGCACTTATCTACTGTGTGTTGGTAGCAGGTTACTATACATATGTGCAGGAAGTTTGCTCAGATATGCAGTCATGTAGGAAGGTACACTTTGTGTTTTCATTCCATTGTTTCACTTACAGAGGTTTAATATAATGTCAGTATTCTAACATCTATACAAACCTCTAGATTGTTAGACAAAACATTTACAACAGATCTAATCCACATCAAGAGACAATCAAATAACGGTATTTTTAATGTCTAATGTTATCAGTTATCAGGGTTTTTAAAATTTTCCTTGCGTTTAATCAAAATGTC